>JAHNEJ010000580.1:0-159938 GCA_022559845.1 Amorphophallus konjac | reverse complement strand
AGGTACAAAGGAGAGAACGGACAGGAAGAGGGCGACGTAGCAAAACAAACTCGGTGAGCAGATCCTGTTGCCATCTTGTTGACGGCTTCTACTCTTTGCCCCCCCCCCTCTATTTTACCGTTCACTCATTCAGGGTACTCCAGATGAGCGAGGATTGGATTAAAGTTACAATCTTGCCTCCGCTCACTGCTCCCCTTCTCCTCCCACTTCCACATATCCTTTGCTACAAAACCTTTCCATGAATGTTAAAGGGTCTCCTGCTAATTGATTTATGTCTTTGCTTTCGGTGTTACAGGTGATCAGAACCAGAGCACCTGAACAAGATTGCTGAGTTTGCAATTATAGTGGGGCTTTGGTCAAACGGAGACATTGGGATAAACAATTTTTTGTCCAATGAGATAAGCAATTTATTGCTATTTGACATTTTCTCTTTTTTCCTCATTGTTAATGGGCCGCGGTGCCCATTGGGCCGGAGCGCACTGTCCCAGTGGCTGCCAGGCACGTGCCAGCGTGCGCCCGCCCACGAGCGTGCACACGCTCCGCATGGCGCGCTCGCGGGGAGCTACAGGGAGCTCGTGATAAGGATCGAGAGCTCCCCCCTTCCCTCTTCTTATCCTCGTCCTTGCACCGTCTCTCTCACTTTCTCGTGTCTTCTCTCTACTTCGCCTCTTCTCTCCCCCGCACACGTCCTCTCTCTCTCCCATCATTCCTTCGCCTCCACTCGCCCTCCATCTCTTCTTCCTTTCCATATACCCTTGACGGGGTTGATTAAGTGAGAGGTGTAAACTCAGCTCGGCACATGGACGGCATCATGCTGTTGAATTTGTTAGGCGAGTTCTGAGTACGAGCACGCTACGAGATGTACCATAGTGAGAGTTCGTCTCCATTGGCCAAGATATGCTTGTGAGGTGACGGAGAAGTGTATGAGAGAGAGTGTGCATTTGTGTGTAAAGAGAGAGAACTTGAGAGCATAGTGCCCGTGACGACTGCGGCAGCTTCGTCTCTCGATTCGTACTATCCCTTCTCTTTTCTCTTCATTCTCCTCTGTGTTAGAGGTAACGACAAGGGTAATGCATCGGTGAGCCGATTGCACGATGACAGTCACGGGTTATCTCCGTCATGTGACGGTTGTGATATGTGTCTCTGGGAGAACCATCACCACAGTCCCCAAATTTGGAGCGTGGACCCTTGGAGCTGACTCTATCACTCCGCGATGATTCACTAGTAGAGGTCAACCCTGGTAGCCGGCCTTGTACTCAGACTGTGTCGAAGGTACACATGTATTTCTGTTTCCGCTTCGCTGGTATATGTGTATGTCCTGTTTCCGCTGCAAGGTATGTCCTTAACTCTGAACTCGTTTTGGTTATATATATATAATTATTATATATATCTGTGAGGTTTTTCAACAGTTGGTATCAGAGCGGAAGGTTTGTCGCGGTTTTAATTTGTTTAATTTATGGTGGCTTTGTCAGCGGTCCCGTTATCTTCCCATCCTCAGGTTAACGCGCGTATACATGTAACGTGACATCTACCCGTCGGTCCCGTTGTCTTCCCATCCTCGGGTTAACGCGTATATACATGTAACATGACATCTACCCGTTGGACTTATAGTACCAGAGGATGTCATGAGAGATGTCGTGAATCATGACGGCGACAACGATAGACAACGGTCATCGTTTCTACAAGAATGGCTTTGTTCTGAACACGCGGGTTGTGGATCCCGTGGGAGACCATAACTCCGCGGCGTCAGATTCGACTATTGGGATGGCGTCTACGGCAAGGGCGGCAAGTGCCGACGCCTTGCGTCTACCTACAGTGACCTATTTCACCAAGAATATCGCGGCATATGTAGCCGCGACAGTGACCATTTAGCGACAGGCGGGTCACACGTTAGCTACCGTCGGCCCACTGATGACACCATGGGTGCATCAAGCCGACAGCTACCTACTGTGATGGTCGTTGTCGTTGTCTAGCTAGTGAGTGAAATTTTGTAGGTTACCCGAGCGCAGAAAAGTGGGTTTGTGGCTCAGGTGATGTCGTCACCGGTGCAAGGAACCTTGCTAGTGACAATAATGGCGACCAATGGCACAACAATGGTTATAAAAGGACTTGGTTGCCCTATCCTGTGACAGTGTGACCACGACGGCGACAAGTAGAGCTGTCGAGACGACTCGGCTGACACCTCGTGAATCGTACCACAGATGGGTTCTTATGGCTTAATATGAATTCAATGTGCTATTTTGCGCAGGAGCGCGATGTTTGTTGACATGTGGAGTGCGTCTATAGGTGCCTCTGCATGTTAGACATTGCGGGACTCTGGCAACCCATTTGGTGACCATGATAGAACTAGAAGTTCCGTCATGCATCACTTCCATGCCTTGTATGAATAAGCTCCGAGGGAAAGGAGGTGGTGATTTGATGCTATTTTCGACTTTTATTGCATTTATCCAATTTAGATCATACTCAGGGTGTATTGTTTTAATATTTCTGAATTTACACCTTTTGTCAGCATGAAGCCGGATTTACATTTAAAATTTAACATTCTTGAATGTGTTTCATGAATTATTATGTTTCCTTGTAATTTATATAATATTCATCTATTTATTTTCATGTAAATTTGTTTTGCATATATATATAATAATATATAATATATAATAATTTTAATTTAACGCTACTTGGTAGAGCTCTATTGCGATTTGATCGCATATATGTAACCTATTGATGTGAGAATATGTGTTTCTCTCACTATAGAAAATTTGCTCGAGTCCCTCCAATTTCATTAATTAATCTTATGTGAGTGGGAGATGATTGTAGTTGCATAGCTTCTACTTTCGATGTCACCATATAAGAGAGTTGAATGAGATTGGTTCGGATTTCTGGTAGCAAATTTGAATGATGCATTAAATGATATCCAAAATGATGTCCAAAACTCTCAACAAATACTGTAGTGATTTAACGTGTCTGAGGTACAGGCGAGACATTTAAGTGATCTGTTGGTTAGGTGATGACTTAACAGAACACTTTCATATGTTTAGATAAATCTCGTGGAAGTCACACACTTCATTTTTTTTGTATGACGAGAACTATAGACCCCTTAAGATTGTATGTTTTGAGATGGACATGCACAGCAGGCCTTAATAGGCAAGTGGGAGAAGTTAATGGGCCGCGGCACGAGCACGCACACGCCCTGCGTAGCGCGGTCGTCGGGTGCCACCGGGACTCGCGATAAGGATCGCGAGCTCCCCCCTCCCCTCTTCCTATCCTCCTCCTCGCACCGTCTCTCTCACTCTCTCACATCTTCTCTCCCTCTTCGCCTCTTCTCTCCCCCGCGCGCGTCCTCTCTCTCTCTCCCATTTATTCTTTCACCTCCACTTGCCCTCCCTCTCTTCTTCTTCTCCATATAACCCTTGACGGGGTTGATTAAGTGAGAGGTGTAAGTTCGGGTCGGCACGTGGACGACATCATGCTGCTGAATTTGTTAGGTGGAGTTCCGAGTACGAGGACGCTGGCGAGATGCACCATGGTGGGAGTTCGTCTTCATGGCCAAGATATGTTTGTGAGGTGACGGAGAAGTGTATACGAGAGAGTATGTGTGCATTTGTGTGTAAAGAGAGAGAACTCGAGAGCATAGTGCCCGTGACGACTGTGGCAGTCCCGTATCTTGATTTGCACTATCCCTTCTCTCTTCTCGTCATTCTCCTCTATGTGTTAGAGGCAACAACAAGGGTAGTGCATCGGTGAGCTGATTGCACAATGACAGTCATGGGTTGTCTCAGTCTTGTGACGGTTGTGGTGTGCGTCTCTGGGGGAACCATCACCACAGTCCCCGGATTTGGAGCATAGACCCTTGGAGCCGACTCTAGAAGCCAACTCTATCACTCCTCCGCGACGATTCACGAGTAGAGGTCGACTCTGGTAGCAGGCTCTGTACCCGGATGTCGAAGGTACGCACGTATTTCTATTTCCGCTTCCACTGGTACGTGTGTACGTCTCATTTCCGTTACGAGATATGCCCTCCAACTTTGAACTGGTTTTGCTTATATATATAATCGTTATATATATCTGTGAGGTTTTCCAACACTCATATTTTTTACTGAACAGATTAGAAATTGCCCATCGCTTTATGATCAAAGTTTGAGATTGTTGAACATCTGATCAAATGTGGTGCTCTTTTCTTATTTCATTAATTTGAGCCCATCCTTCTCTTTAATTATCTGTAAATTGCATCAGAAAGATGCTCCTTGTTTTACTTTTTGTTCTGTTAATTTTAATAGCTTTACAAGTCAGGAGCCTTCCCCAACTGTACATTCGTAAGATACTTCTTGTATCTCCTATTCGATTGTTTGTTTGAATCTGGTTGTTGATCTCTTTCTTGTTTTCTACTGTGCAGATTCTGGTTTGTTCCTTTTGCAGTTTCTCTTTGTATATCCATTCGATTGTTTGTTTGAATCTGGTTGTTGATCTCTTTCTTGTTTTCTACTGTGGAGACTATGGTTTCTTCCTTTTGCAGTTTCTCTTTCCACTGAGAGAGGGAGGGAGGGAGAGTCCGTCTTGTGATTTGCAAAATATTTCAACAGTCAAAAGAACTGGATCTATATATTCTGTGGACAGCAAAAATCACAAGTCAAAAGAAGTCTGGATTTAGATATTCTGCCCCTCTTTCTCCTCCCCTTCTATGTTCTGTGCATGTGCACTTATACAATCAGGATTTAAAAGAATCTGAACACCTAGCAGTTTATATTGAGTGTGCATAGTTGTTAGTTTTACAATAAATAATCTGATGATGGGTCTTCTGAGTATTTTCTATAAATCTTCCTGTAATTTGTCTATCTTGGTCTGTCGACACAGACTGACAGGTATAAGACAGATTATTTTTTCATGTTTCTAAGTCTCAATTCAGCTGATACATACAGCACAATTCTACTTGATGTATTATTCATCATTGAGATTCTGAAGAAGACTTTTATCAGTCCTTACAAGTAGGTCCAAGTCACAATACAAGTCAGTCTCAGATGGACCAGTATGTATCAGTTTTTCCAGCTTCTGAGTCATAACATGATCCTAAGGTAACTAGCATTGTGGCTGGTGACCTTTTCTTCTTTCATTAATTGGAGCCCATCCTTCCCTAATTATCTGCAAATTGCCTCAGAAAGATGCTTCTTGTGTTTACTTTTTTTTTTCCAAGTAAATCCAAGTCACTATGGGTGTGTTCTGGTTTTCCATTGGAATTTATGATTTTGCTGGTGATGCTCTTTGCTTCCATATTTACACCATCTGCGGCTGCATTGCAACTGTAACTGTTTGCATTGTGATTTAGTGCATTCTATCCTGTTCATTCGCCGATAACCCTCTTTCCTTTGTAGTTTTGTTTTAAGGCAATGATTCCTTTCATGAACAAACTGGTTATGATAATTATAACAGTTTCCTAGGAATTATAGTAGAGCTTTGATTAATCCAGATTAATTGGTGAACTGGTCTCTTATGTCCGCAAGGTGGTAAGACATTGATTTGCATGAAGGGGTTTTGTTCTGTCCTTCGGTCCTTTGATCTAGCTCTTTGTTGAACACATGCTCTTATGGTTCTTATCCCTGACTTGTTTGGTACAGCATTGAGGAATTTGTTGGGTCTTGAATCTGTATGAATGCCACATGCCAGATTGCCACTCGACAAATAAACTTTTGATTTTTGCAGGCAGCTTGGCAGTAAAATGTTTCTTGTTTTGGCACCATGTGTTTGGCAATTAATATTGGACCAACTAAAAGCAATGCTCTTTATTTTTTTTTAATTTCTGTGGCTTGTTTTGTCTTCCATGCTTCAAACAATTGATGCTTGGATTCTTCCCACATTATCAGCCTATTTTCATGCATGTATAGCCAGCAACCTTTCGAGAAACTCATCTTACCTCTCTTGGATTTGACAATGTTAGAGTCTATGTATCTATATTTATTATCTGCAGCATATATATTTCTTTAGTGATAAGTTTCTATAATTTCTTGAGTAGGTGTTGTCAGTTTCGCCCCAACTTTCACAATTAATTATGTTATAATTCATAACTTTGCACGATTGGTGATTTTTGGTTTTGATAATGGCATGAGAGATTCATTGCTAAGTGACCTGAACAAGTTGCTTCGCTACACTCTCATTTTTCATTCTCCCACTAAGTCAGCGTTGCATCTGTTTGAAGTTTTGCACCCTGTCATTATGTTGTTGGTTTCACCCTTTACCTAGGTTAGGTGTAATGGTATATATGGGTCTTGTGTCATTTGAGTTTCACTAAGTCACCACGTTTATGAGCGCTTCTCTTCATCGCTAAGTGAGTGAACAATTTGCTTCGGTACACACTCCTTTTCCATTCTCCCACTGTAAGTCGAGTTTCACCTGTTTGATGTTTTGAACATATGATTGCGTTGTTGGTTTCACCTGGGTTGGGTATAATGGCATGTATGGGTCTTGTGGCATTTGAGCTTCAAAGTCACCACATGTTTGAATTATCAATCTCTTCGGCAAGAATGTCCTGTTCGTGCCAAATCTCGAACTCTTAAATGAACCAAGAGTTGCAAAGCTGCTATGCTTCTTCGCAGGTGGATCCCGTGTATGCATTTTGCACTTAGTCATATTATCATTATATATTTTTTAAAGTAAATCTATGTGTGTAGTGAGGAGGGTAAATCCGGCTCGACTCATGTCGGGTTCATCTATAGCAAGTCCAATTCGTCTCACGATCTACGATGCGTCTAACATGTCACTACAGCCACGGCCCGCTACAAACGGCCCAAGGCGAACGGTCCTTAGATTAGACAGCGTGAGGGCTCTGGCCCAGGCGTAATAACCGCCGGATGACTCTCCGACGGCTGACCGTTACACCCCACGACGTGGCTTCAACTCCACATAGGGCGAGCACGCTCCACGAGCGTCGTAAGACTCGCCTGGGGATCGGCTAACACTTGGATAATCGCTCCTCAACGAAAAACTCCCGTCATAATCGCGGGAGACGTTGCTCCACGATCTACGACTTACCCTACTAGGAGATAGGCCTTCGACACCTGGACAACCCCCTATATAAATGGGACCTTGGCAGAGGATCAGAGGGGAATTTCATCAACACCACATGGCGAACTTCACCAAGAAACGCTCACTGAGAAACATGTTAGAGAAACTCACCTCTCACTACTACTCGGGAGGCAACGACTGTCTCACTCGGAGAGAGAATCCCTTCCGAGCACTCTTACTGTCCAGCGAGCACTCGTGGAGTGGTCACTGGCAGCGACGAGCATTCGTCCGGAAGATCTACCGCTCTCCTAGATCGATTACGGTGGCCTCCATCTTCCTCTCTCTTCCTTAGTCTGCTTTACTCTCCACGTAATCATGTGCTAACTTAAGCATCGGAGGTTGTCTCTTGGGTAACGCCCAGGGCTCCTTCTGACGTTCGTCTATCTGGTGTTTACAGGCTTCTACGGGTGCCGGACGATCTTCCACAACAAATAAATAGAGAAGTGTGATACGAGACGTAATAACCAGATTTTGTCCTCTACACATTGTATTATATATATATATATATATATCTATGGCGGGAGCAAAGAGAAATGACAGAAATTTGACTATCATCGGTGTCGAGAGAGATAGAGGATCAACTCGAGCTTTCAACCAAACCAGTTTAGGTTGAGTTTAGCTTAGTTGCACACAAAGGTGTGCTTCACATCTTGGGTGTGTTATATCTTTAATTTTTTATCCTATTACTGACTTTGTCACCCCGTCCATGAGTTGTGAGAGCTTATATGAGTGCCTGCGGAAAGCCGTTGTAGTTGTGTGAAGGCGTTGGGAGTGCTAGTACGCGTTGGCTTGTGTCTCCTTTCATACGGTCAAGAAGTTGGTCTAAATCAAAAGTTTTCAAACTATTAATTTTTTCATCGTCAGTCCAATCAAAATCTAAAAGTATTCACAAATCTTTATTGTTCTGAGTTTCATTGTTCAGATTCTAACAAAAAGTTGTTCTAAATCAAAAGTTTTCAAATTATTAACTTTTTCATCACCAGTCCAATCAAATCTAAAAGTATTTACAAATCTTTATTGTTCTGAGTTTCATTGGTTAGATTTTAAATCGAAGACTGCATCTAATTTATCAAAAAGTTCTTTATCATTATAGACTTCTTCATATGATGTAAACATTCTGATTTTGTCTAGCATGTTTATAGTGTTTAAATGAGGCTCTGATTCTTCTTCGTCATCTTCAAGCTCAAGTGCTGTAGTACGAGTTAATCTATGGTCATTAAATCTCATGTTACTTACTCCTTCACTATCTGTATATATGCTACTCCTATGGGATGTTTCTAAGACTTGTTAGGTTTCTTTAAGATTTGCTAGTTCCTAAGTAATTCCTTTTTCTACTGAGATTTTCTGTGCAACTATCATCTCACTAAAGTTATTCTGATAGGTATTCATAAACTCTTTTGTTTTTAGTGTAAAAGCAATGTTGTGCATATTATACATTTTTTCCTATGAAACTAATAATACTGTTAAATTTTTACTATCAGGTATCATATCAAAGTTTTTTGTATTGATTACGATATTCACATGCTAGATAAATTCTCCTACATTCATGGTATAATTTGGGATACATCCCACTACTGCATATCTTGGATTTAGATTTGTTGTTGCCGTGACTATCTATACTTGTTTATGATTTACAAACATATTATCAAAAATATATGTATGAACTGATGCGCCTATGCCTTGTCTTGTTAAAGAGACTATTCCGATTGCTAAGACTCCAATTTGAATAAATTAAACTCTTTTTGTTTCTTTTAAAATTTGTTTCCTATAACGGGTAAAACTACGACATTACCTAAACTACTAATTGTACGATACGATATGTGTCTATAAATACACGGCTTACATTCTAACAGGGAGGTTTTGCAAGGATTAACTTCATATTTTATTTTCTTTTTAAATTATTTTTCTACATATTTTTGTGTCATTAGGACCATGAAAAATTCTATTTATTTTAGATGTATTTTTCTTTCTAAGGAATGATAATGTCATTGCTAATATTTATTACTAAAAGTTGTTGATTATGAAGATTCGATACTAGTGAATATATCTTTATCCTTTTTTGAAAACTCAAAGATTGTAGGTTTACCTATGCGAGATAATTTGTTAGATTTTGTTATTATCTTAAGGTTATTGAAATCTTTAGTAATGTTCTCTATATCTTTAGAAAGTTATTTTTTGTGAAAAGTTAAGAGTTTATCAATTTTGCGATGAAGACTAAGCTATAATTCGATAGTGAAATTGAGTGAAATCTGAGTGATCCTATTACTTTTTGTTGTAAGGTTAGTTTCACTAATTCCTACGATTGGTACGTTTAAAGAAGCCAAGGATGTTTTTGTTTTGCTGTACCCAAGATCTATTTTGCTCATTCAAAGACTTTAGTTTTTATGTGTTCTAACTCATTTTGAACTTCGCTTAAGGTTGATTGAATATATGCTACACTATGTTGTAATTTGAGAATGGAAGACTTAGTTTTTAATTCTACTTGATGAGGTTATTTATATTCTATCAATTGTTTAAGACTAGTATGCTATCCTGCAAAGGTTTTCTATTGGTGTAAAAGGGTTTTTAATTGATCCTTTATATAGTCTACCGCTAAGCTACCTCTATGTGTTCTTCCGACTAGTAGTCCTGATATATCTGTTAAACTAGTATTTACTTGTTCTGATTGTTATTTTAGGTATTTTGTTAAAGCACATAAAAGATCAACAAGAATGTTTTCACAAGGAGTACCAACAAGATAATGAGATGACTTATGTGATTCGACAACACAAGTTAAGAGATGCTCTTCTACTTTTGCTTTCTTTTTATGATAATTCCCAATCTCAAGATCAAGATAATTCAATCTATTCATATGTCTATTACTTCTGAAAGAATCAAGAGAATACTTTCGATTCGGTTGTCAGATACTTGTTAAAAGCAAGATCTTTACTAACTCTGTTATCTATTTTTAGGAACCAAAGACTCCTTGACCGTATGTAAGGAGACACAGGCCAACGCGTACTAGCACTCCAACGTCTTCACACGACTACAACGGCTTTCCGCAAACACTCATATAGAGCTCTCACACCTCAAGGATAGGGTGACAAAGTCAGTAATTTGGCCAAATAAATAAAAGAACTGCCTCTGATATAATTTCTTAACAAGTAGCAAAATTGGACGAATAGATCGAAAGATTGTAAGTCTAGACTTAATAAATTGGGTACTAAATTAAAAAATGAAGGCATTATAGATGATAACCCATCATTCATTGGGATAGAAATATTAGAAGCAAAATTAGACATAATCAATCTGACACCGCTGTTGTCACTGTAAACATTAAACCTACACCTAAAGATTTAGAAGACTATACACTACACATTAGTGAACTCACTAAATTAAGAGCAATTAGGGAATCTTTAGTCGACACAAGTATGTTATTTTTAGACAAGATTGCATCAAGATTTCATTTACATAAAGACACGATTACAAAGACATGAAAACACTAGAACATAAAGACACTAGAACGAAAAACAAACTAAGACAAAAGGTATTTAAAGAGAGAAGGTCAGAAATTTCTTGCGTTCACATAATGCAGTGTGCCTTGAAGGTGGAAGAGAGGAACAAGATGAACTCTCGCAGAGAACGAGAAGGTCACTTGTTAAAAACTGGAAGGGGTGGAAGAGAAGGAGGCCAGAGGGCTTCAAAATGCTCTTGAGCTTCTTTGCTTCTGATGGTGTTAGTGTTGTTGATATGGAGGATGATTTGGAGGATGATTTCTCGGAGGATGATTTGAAGGATGACGGATCTAGACCTGATATTCTTAGTCTATTTATAAGTCTATTACTTATGCTAAAATCCAAAGGATTCGATCTATTCGTCCGATTTTGTTACTTGTTAAGAAATGCTATAAGAGCCAGTTCTTTTATTTATTTGAAGAAATTATTTACTTTGTTACCCCGTCTCTGAGTTGTGAGAGCTCTATATGAGTGTCTACGGAAATCTGTTGTAGCCGTGTATAGGCATTGGAGTTCTAGTACACGTTGGCATGTGTCTCCTTCCATATGGTCAAGAAGTCTTTGATTCCTAAGAATAGATAAAAGAGTTGGTAATACATATGGCCATTATTAAATCTAATATGAGAATGTTATAGAATTCCGTTCAGTGTCCATTGCGATAAAAGTGAGAACTGCATGTTGCACGTGTGTATTTATATATATATATATATATATATATATATGTATGTATATATATATATATATATGGTCATTATTACATCTAATATGAGAATGATATAGAATTCCGTTGAACGTCCATTGCAATAAAAGTGAGAGAATTACATGCTGCATGCGTGCATGCCCCCCCCCCCCCCGCCCGTCCCGCCCCCACCCGCCCAAGTGAGCCCACGTTCCCTCCCATCGTCTTCTCCCCCAGCCGTTCTCTATGTGTCTCCCTCCCTTTCCTTCCCCCCTGACCCCGCCGGCCCTCCGCCCTCCCCAGCCAACCCCCATCCGCCGCTCCCCTTCCCCCCCATCCCCCGCTCCCCGTCCCTTTCTCCGCCGGCCTTCTCCCCCTCCTCGCCACCTCTGCAAACCCCTGCCCCTTCTCCACCGGCCTTCTTCCTCCTCCCCCGCCTCCCGCCGCTCCCCTTCCCCCTCCCCCCACCTCCCCGTCCCTTCTCCGCCGGCCTTCTTCCCCCCTCCCCCGCCACCTCCACAACCCCCTATCCACAACTCGGCTTGTCCCCATGCTCCATCGGCCATCTGCCCCTCCTCAGCACCCCCACCTTCGCTCTGACGGCACCCCCTCCCCTTTCCTCCCCCCTACTTCTCCATGTCCCTCACCCCTCGTCTTCCCCTCCCCCCGCCGGTCGTCCCTCCACTCCCACCCTCATCTTTCATCCGCCCCTCCCGGCCAATTAGTCCCCCGCACTCACCCTCTTTCCGGCCGACCCCCCTCCGCCTTCCCCCCACCCCCCCACTCCAAGCGTCCCTCCCACCCATCTCCCCCTCTCACCCCCACCCCCCTTCCCGCCTCCATTCCTCCGGTTCGCCCCCCCCTACCTGTCGTCACCGCCGTCTCCCCCTCCGATCCACCCTATCTATGTCCCCTTTCACACCCCCCCCCCTCCGCCACCTCCCTTCATTCTCCTCACCTTCCTACTGCCCCCTAACCCCTTTTGGAAAATCTGCCCTTCCCCATCCACCCCACCCCCCGAATCGGCCATTCTCTCGACGATGGGCGCTTCCTTAGGCACCTGACGAAGCACGGGACCGTTCTTCCGTGATGTTGGCGACGTGATCCTGCAATCGATCTCACAAGGGCTCGGAGATATAGAGCTTATCCCCCACGCACCCAACTGGATGCTGGCCACCCGAGCACCCTCTCACACCGCTATCAGCTAAAGCGGCTCGGCAGCTTGCTGCCCGATGAAGGAATCTGTCACCTTCACAAGCGGTTGACTCTCCCTGTCCGTCTCCAGGAGCTCCCAGCCAAATCGGATGTTTGCGATCTTTTCAGCCCGTGTCTTTCCTTCATGTGTCGTGGATGGGTTGTGGACAGTTATAGGCAAGATATGGTCGTTCATGTACGGTTATGGGTCAAGTATGTTCATGTACTGTGATTATCATCTGGTATGAATGAAATATCCTATGTTTGTTCCAATATATATATATATTATATTATTATATTTATATATATATATATATATGTGTGTGTGTGTGGGGGGGGGGGGGTCATTATTAAATCTAATACTAGAATGGTACCATTGCGATAAAATTGAGAATTACATGCTGCCTACACTATCACAGTTTTGACATGTCATCTTATGATTGCGCCCTAATTAGTGCAGCTCAATTTAACCCTGGGAGGATCCCATGGCCGGATCTAAGAGAGAAAGAAGATGGGGTGGATTACTAGGAGAGAGAGTAAATAGAGGATGGAGAACAAATAGTGTGGAGTTGAGAGAGTGTTTGGAGAGTGTTCGTAGAGAGTAGGGAGTGCACGGAGAGGTAAGAATAAAAATTGAGAAGATATTTCTCTCTCTCTACTTTCTTGTTAGAATTTTTGTGAAGGTGACTGTGTGGGGAGCTCTTTCCGCTTTGGGTTGTGAAGAAATCTCTCGATATGTCTGTGTGACTATATATATCTGCCCCCTTTAGGTCTAACGGGGGCCTATTTATACGGGGAGTCGGGGTATGCCTGACTTAGTAATGGCGTCATTCGTGGGGTGATGTTTTACTTGATCGTGAGGATCTCTCGCCGTCTTCTCGTCCATTTCTAGCGAGAAGATCTCGAGATGGACATCTTGGCGATGTGGATGCGATCCAACCCTTGTCGTGACAAGACCTTTGACACAAGTTTGAGTGTTCATCCGTTGGAGAGTGTCGCGGCATTCAGAATGCATGTTCACGAATATTTCATTCGAGAATTAGAGAAGTTTTCGTGAGTTGAAAAAGTCTCTATGAGTCTTAATTGGACCATGTCGATTGGGCTTCCAGTGAGCATGGGTGATTCGTTACGGGTTTGGTCATCTCATGTTCTAACGGACTTGATCTTATCATGTTGCATTGGACTTAGACGAGTTTTTTTTCTCCTTTTTTCCTCCTCAATCTATATTTGAAAATATGAGTTTATAGTTAAATTTGTGAATGTGGGTGTGCGCTCGCCTGCCTGTCGTTAAGAGTGTGTGTGTGTAAATCTTAGTTTGTAGTTAAATTTGTGCTTTTGCGTGCGTGCGCAAGTAAATGGTCGTTGTTAAATCTATTATGATAATGGTGTAGACTTATGTCCAGCGTCCGTTGCGATAGAAGTGAGAATTACATGGTGTCGTGTGCCCTGTCAATCTTATGATCTCTGTTCCGGTGCGCCCTCCCTACGGCTCCATTAATTTAACCCTGGGAGGATCCAATGGCCGGATCTAAAAAGAGAATAACTTTAGATCCGCGGGTCCGATCGGAGCTTGTAGCCCATTTTAAAAAAACAGGTGTACTGCTGGCAAATTAATTAATACCACAAACCTACATAATTACCATATTGCCATTCGAAGACACATTTGGAGTGGGATGAAACTCAAACACGCTCTGTGCAACGCCCAGCCGCCGCATGAGTTTGATGAGGAGGGACGCCTTCCCATCCATGTTCTTCTTCTTCTTCGTCCCCAAGCTGAACCGCAGGGTTTCCAACCCCCCCCCCCCCCCTAGAGAGAGGGGAATCAGAGAGAACAAAGATGGAAGGAGGAGTGGGGGGAGGAGGTGGACTTGAGATTTGTTGTTGTCGTCCACCTCACAAATCAATGGCGGGGATCATGCGGGCCAGTCGATCGACGTGTTGGAACACGCCGTTGCGGACATGGGACGCCCCGCCGATCTGAGAATACTGACTCGACTCCCTCGGGTTGCTCAACGTGGCATGGAGGTAGGTTGGATGATCTATATATTGAGCATAAACTGCCCATATATATATATATTATATATATATATATATTTCTATATGTATTTGTTTTATCCAGTTTTCTATGCGGAGTGCGAACTCAATTAATCACACTGTTAATTAATAAGAGCACGGAGGCGAAACGGACTAGATCATGGTTGTATCGATTCCACTGTGATTAAGGCCTGTAGAACCCGTTTAACGTTGATTAGCAATTCCATTCTGTTTGCATGCACCATGACTTTGCATTGTTTAACCGTGTATAATTTAAGACCCCGATGTTCCACTTGATGTTACCATGATCGAAGTGTGCTGTAGCCTTAGACCACGCGTATAATTTAAAGAAAAATACAACAACGTATATGATCATGATTTATAATTAATTTTCTAAAACATGATTTGACAGTCATTAAACATACGAACACGTAATGTTGTTAAGTTCATATTTAAGAAAGATGAAGCACGTTCATTATGTGAAAGCCAGCATGTGTACGTGTAAGGGGGTAACCCCTGACATGATTATGAGCGCCAGATAGCGGGGGAACCGAACATGCACGGCGTCAAGGTTCTTCTTCTGTAAGTTGGGGTGTGTGCGGCCCCATGACTGTGCAGTAGCCTTTAGACCACACCACACCACACCCGCATGCCAATGGTGATGGTGGTTGTTAAATCGAGATAAGTTGTCCTCCAGAAAGAAAATAGTTTGGGTTGCCAAGTCTAATAAGGCAAAAAGTCTGAAAGTGATTTGAAGTATGATAAACTTGGGACCCCAGTGGGGAGGGGGTGCCAAAAGAAGGGGTGGCAAATCAAAGGGGCGGGTTTTGTGAACCCGGGTTGCTCCACGATGACTTGGCTTGGCTTGGCTTGGCCTGTTGCACCACTCCACTAGATTCTCCATCTTAAGATCGATTAAGAAAATACGTAATAAAAGATCGATTAAGACCGATTTGAGTCCGTTTATATTTCAGACTACCCGTTGTTTTTTGGGGTTAGGTGAGAGAGAGAAAAAAAGGGAGGGGGGTTGGTGGTTCAAGAAGGGGGGGGGGCACAAACACAGAGACAGACAGACAGACGGTGGCGATGTAATGTGGTGGCGGTGGTAGGTGTGACCGACTCAGAGTTTGAGAGAGAGCTTTGACCAAACCCATCAATGATCCCTCTCCTCCTCGTTACCTACACCCATCCCCTCCCGTCCCTCTGCCCCCCCCCCCCCCTCCTCCTCCTCCTCCTCCTATATTTCATCATCGTCGTCTTCATTGTCGTCATCGTCCCGAGCAAAAGCAATCAATCTTTTATTATATACCCCATCCTCCCACACCTTCCCCTCTCTCAGCCTGGAGAGCTTGCAGAAGACGAGACATCTCTGCCCCTCTAATGAGTCCTCTCTGTCTACTCTCTCTCCTCCAAGCATCTCGCTCTCCCCCCCCCCTCTCTATATATTTTTAGCTTATTAATATCCATTCATTACTAGCTTGACGCGTTAGTGCAAAGAAGAAAAAGGCCTCCATTTACTTCATTCTCTCATCCATCAATCCATCTATCTAGCAACAGACGTCCTTTTTTTTTTTGTTTGGTTCCCTTCTAAAAAATCTTCTTCTTCCCCGCTCATCATGCCGGCGATCACCTGTCCTTCCCCGCCGACCCTCCCTCTGCGCTTCCGGTGCCAGCCACGGCCTACCGGCGTTGTCGCCGCTGTCCACGCCATCTACCGCCCGGAATCCCCCTCCAACGCCTCCGTCACCGGCGGCAGCTTCTTCCCCGGCGGCATCGGCACCAGCCGCGCCGAATGGCAGAGTTCGTGCGCCATCCTCGCCAGCAAGGTTGCCGTTTCCCAGCAGCACCACCACCACCACCACCATCACCATCATCCGGACGACGACGCCTCCTCCCCCTCCGCCGGCGAAAGCGAGCAGATCCACGACGAAGAGGATCCTCCGGTGGTCGTGAACGGCCACAAGGCATCCGGCAGCTCCGCTACTCTGGACCTGGTGCCCGTCGGCAAACCCAACAACAACCTGCTCCCCCGCCCGCTCACAATAGCTGACCTGTCCCCAGCCCCCATGCACGGCTCCCAACTTCGCGTCGCCTACCAGGGCGTCCCCGGCGCCTATTCGGAGGCCGCCGCCGGCAAGGCCTACCCGGGTTGCGAGGCCATTCCCTGCGACCAGTTCGAGGTGGCCTTCCAGGCCGTGGAGCTCTGGATCGCCGATCGGGCAGTCCTACGGTGGAGAATTCGCTCGGCGGCAGCATCCACCGCAACTACGACCTCCTCCTGCGGCACCGCCTCCACATCGTGGGCGAGGTGCAGCTACCCGTGCACCACTGCCTGCTCGCCCTGCCCGGCGTGCGGCCCCCGTACCTCACCCGAGTCATCTCCCACCGCAGGCGCTGGCGCAGTGCGAGCTCACCCTCACCAAGATGGGCCTCAACGTGGCGGGAGGCGGTGGACGACACGGCCGGCGCGGCCGAGTACGTGGCGTCGCACGGGCTGAGGGACACGGCGGCCATCGCGTCGGCGCGGGCCGCCGAGCTGTACGGGCTGGAGGTGCTGGCGGACGGGATCCAGGACGACTCGAGCAACGTGACGAGGTTCGTGATGCTGGCGAGGGAGCCGTGATCCCGCGCACCGACCGGCCGTTCAAGACGAGCATCGTGTTCGCGCACGACCTGGAGGGGACGTCGGTGCTGTTCAAGGTGCTGTCGGCGTTCGCGTTCCGGGACATCAGCCTGACGAAGATCGAGAGCCGGCCACACCGGGGGCGACCCATCCGGGTGGTGGACGACGCCAACCTGGGGGGCACCGCCAAGCACTTCGAGTACATGTTCTACGTCGACTTCGAGGCGTCCATGGCGGACGTGCGGGCGCAGAATGCCCTCGCCGAGATACAGGAGTTCACCTCCTTCCTCCGGGTCCTGGGGAGCTACCCCATGGACATGACCCCCTGGCACAGCCACAGCCGCGGTCACAACAACAGCCGTAGTACTGCTGATCATCGGCATGGCGGCGGATCCTCCGGCGACTCTTCTTCGCCCTCCAGCTCGTCCGGCCGACCGCCAGCACTGATGAAGTTAACGCTGTTGGGTCGCCGTCGCCGTCGTCGTCGTGGTGCCAGATGGGGTCCACCACTTACTTGGCTTGTTCCTACTCGCTCGCTCTCTCTCTCTCTCTCTCTCTCTCCAACGTACACAAACAATTAAAATTGTTGATCACTGGCCGTGCCAGGGGGTCATGTCCATGGCGTCCCTCGCCTCCCCCATGTGATCCGGCCTTTTTGGCCCCCCTACAGGACAACCTTCTTTAAAAGAATTGGTATTTAATTCATAAGATATATATATATTATATATATACACTCTTGGTTGTTGTTATTATTATGTTTTTAACCCCACCGTCCAATTGTATTATTATTACTATACAGTTGTTCGTGCCCAGCCCACGGGTCGGGTGTGAACTCTGGGCCGGCGGTCAAAAATTGACCCTGGGTTATTGGGTTGCAGAACACCCCTCTTATTATTCTTATTATTATTATTATTATTATTATGCCAAAGGGTAATTTGTTGATACTGTTTTGTTTCACTTCCGTGTGTGTGTGTGTGTGTGTGTGTGTGTGTGTGTGTGTGTTGTATATATTATTATATAATTATATATATATATATTATATATAATGTCGTGTGTACGGAAACGATAGCTGCATTACGTCATTTTTACCCCCCACTAAGAACATGCGTCTACACGTAAAGAGTGGATACATCTCTGCATCTGCCCTGTTTCGTGGACGCATAGCATACCGACAAGTACTCTTGGTTAACTGACCCAACCTTAGAGGCACTGCAATGCGCAAGGAGATGTTAGTAATGAGTAATTTTAAAAAAATTAGTGCTCTATAAATAATAATAAAGGAAAGTAGTTTGTAGTTCACGTTTAGTTTAGTGGTGTGTTAAATTCGGTACCAAAAATTTATGTTAAAAATTTATTTTCCAACTTCAAAACATAAATTAAGTGACTTTCGGCGATCATCTGTGCTCATTTGTTCCAAAATAGTTCTTTGTGTTCATAATTTGGTCGAAAGAATTTTCTTGGTTAGTTTCCTTGAATTAAAAGCTAAACATGGTGTTGGTGGTGGTGGTGGTGGCGGTGAAAATGTATAAGATGGGAAGGCCGAAGTGTTGATGTTTGATCTGAAGCGCATCGATCGTTTTATAAATTGACTAGACCAGGCTTGGTATATATGTATAATATAAGTATATATATAGTTAAAACCAAATGTTACAGTTTTTCATGCATGTTTTGGTATGCAAAAGTACACCAAAAAGTGAGCATCGATGGAAGTCGATGGTTCACAGTGGAATGTGCCTCACTGTTTTTTAAATGAATATAATGCATGTCAGCAGCAAGCAATGTTGATTATTGACGTTGCGATGCGCTGGGCTGGGCCGTGCTGGGCTGGACAGTCTTGCACATTATATATGTATGTAAGACAAAAGAGAGTAATATGTTTGATGCCTGTGTAATTTGTATAAATTAAGCAAATCGATTCAGTATGGGACGAACTGTCTGTATCGGATCGTATCAGTCATAGATCGATATTGATACGTTATATATATTTAGTATTTTATTTTAAATATTAGATTTTACTAAGTAAGTTGGCTAAGTATCTTTGTCGATTTAGGGCGATTTTGAATTCGAATCCCATGAACATTCTATTGTTATCTTTTTTTATCCCTTATTCTTCTTCTAAATTAATATCAAAAAAGATGAAACACAACATATTTGAACCGCTAACCTCCACTTTAACTAAGGAACTCTTTAATCAATTAAGTCACACATAAATGTTTAACATTTTTTTACTATAATAATACGTATGATGTAATATAATTTTATTGACATCTAATGATATACTGCAATATGTTACTATTGTATCGTATTCTATTGATAAAAAATTGATACGACTGATTCAAACGGTTACTCAAACCATGCTATAGATTAAAATGTCAGTTATCTGTGTTTTCTTTTCTTTGCTCAAAAAAAAAAAAAACAAAGGACTTTGAGCTGAGGTGGTGGTGTCTGGTGGTGAGTCAGGCATGCAGTGGTTGCCACCAACTTCTCCTCGATTCATGTGTCAGGATTTTGTCACATAAAATAAGTAGAGTCGGTGGCATCTTACTCGTCGTCGGAGGGTACAAACTGAGCCGGGGATTTGGGAGATGGTGCGGAATATTACAACTCGCCCAAACACCTTCGTCAAAGACAACGTGGTAGCTTTAGCTTTAAAAAGGGGTTAGTTTTTTGGGGGTTAAGTAAACCCGATTAAGTTAGTCCTGGGTTAACCCGATTTTGGTTTGATAGAAAGATAGTTAATCTAGAAATAAATACGTGGGCTAACCTACTTTTATTCTAGTGTAATTTGATAACCATCGGGTTAACTCCATAATTATGACAACTAGAATGCCATAATTACCCTTTGTTAAAATTTTCTTTACTCAATCTTTCCATTCTCTCTCTCCTCTCTCTCTCCTCTCTCTCTCTCTCACGTGACTCTCTCTCTCTCTCACATGCAAATGAGTTAATGTTACATAATTTATACAAACTTATATTCTAATTAATATTATAATAGATATTATTCTAAAAGTAATATCGATGACAACATTTTTAATTTAAAATATATTCTAAATATGTAAAAGCTAAAATATATAAATTAGTTTACAAAACAATTGTGGTAGATATAATATAAATAGGAACCTAATAAATTAATCGTAATACTTAGAACATAGAATTTGTATTTAGTTCTATTTTTATAAGCATAGGGCAAGGACATATTTAATTATATTCTTAATAAAATGTCAGATTTTGATAATACGTTTATTATTGATAATTATATTTTATCTCGTCTCTTTCCTCTGTTTTATGTATATGTTGCTCGATTCTCTCTCTCTCTCGCGCGCGCGCGTTTACATGTTTAAGTGTACATTTTTTGAAAAACATATATGTCAAACTTTTAATAATTTTTTAAATATAATAATAATTTCATTCATTAATAATATTTTAAACCTTCTTATATTTAAGCTTAATGTTCAATTACAAATCACGTCTCGTATGTGTTGTATAATAATGATGTTCACGATATATTTATCTCTTCTGTCTCGTATCACTTGTTTATTTCTTCTCTCTATGACTCTCACTCGTCTCTCTCTCATCTAGGTTTTAAAATGGACAAACTTGACTTCAATGTGAGTATAATAACATTATACCTATACCTACATTGATTTTGAATAGATATCTTTTCATTCCTTAAAAAATTATGACACTTCATTACTAAAAATATGTTTCACTGCACATTGATAGGAAGTTAATTTATACAAATATCCATACCTACATTGATTTTGAATAACTTATTTTTAAAGGACGACTAATACCAAACAATCCAAATAAAATACATCGCATTATGTGTAAACTGTTGCACAACCTTCTATATTAAAATGAATAAAAATACACAATTTATGTTTGATACAGTCAAAGTTGACAAACATTACATGCTCATAAATTACACACATATGGGTTGCGTCTGGACCCTCTTATATCTACTAACCAAACAGATGTTACGTCCAGGAGAGATTGACAAAATTACATGCTCTACTTCCACTCAAAGGTAGAAGAGACAACAACTCGATTGATGACACACCATTAAGTTAACAAAAAAATTAGAAATTGAAAGTGAGCAATGTCCCCCTGTTGGCAGCGCAGCTACAAGCCTACCACAGTTCTTTTTTCCTCGCATGTTTATGTTGTTCCTTCTCGCGGGAATCATGACTCATGAACCACATAAATCCTGCAAACATGCAACCTACTGTCAAATACACTGAATAAAAATTAAGTTACTCACCACTATAGAACAAACAAGTAAAGAAGCTCAGTGTAAACTTACTAACCTTCCCTAGCATGATTAGGCTATTATTCGCTGTCAAACATGCAATTATAGGTAAGTGTATGTGCAAGAAACCGTCTCTGGATACAAGAAGAGAGATTTCATTACTGAAAACATATATCTGACAATAAGTGCACATATATAGCAAGTACAGAGCATTACATAGTGACAAATATTAGAGGAAGAGGGAAGAGTACTGTGTGGTAATGCGCCACAGAGTAATTTGCCTCTGCATGAACTATACATTAGGAAACGTAGAACAAACACACACTACGTAACAAGGAGGCATATGAGCAATGCTAGATGAAGGTTGTGGAGGAGAGACAGTCTACATAGGGAACATATGATGACGGGCCCCCCATGTCCCTTTCTTATCCAAGGTACAGTCACAAACAAAGGTACATGCATATACATTGGAAAACATAATTTGCAGACATAGATATACACATGGGCACCTGGCTGGCCACTGCTACACGTACATCTACATCCGCTGCATTAATGCACACCACCGGCTGCCACCCACTAGGCACTACTGCATTCACTGGAGCCTCAGATAACGGAGCCTGCATAATTGTTTGGCCAGCTTTGCATTAAAACTTTCACCAGCAATAGAATAAAAGGTCATCATAAACCAGAGGTTTACACTTTACAAAATCTGAACAACCCCAGGTCATTAATTTAGGTAGAATTGCTCACCTTCAAGCGGAACATCAGGTTTTGGCATCATGTGCAGGAAGGTAGAAGGCTTGGGATATCAGAGCCCTACCACATTGAAAGGACAATAACAGGAGCCCACGAGAGGCAGGGAAAAGTTGACATATATATATATATATAGATGCTGGTGTGTCATGCACAATAATTATTTAACAACTCTGGTGTGTTGAAAGGATTGTAGGGGACTCATTTGGTTTTTCGCACATGATGACAACAAGTGACAAATTGCGGAGTTCTGACTGAAGGGTGTAGCTGACAGGCATGATGGGATCCCCTTTACCATGTCAAATGAAATTAGCCAGAAATTATCTACTTTGTCTAACAGAAAGCAATGTAAAATGTATAGAAAAGATCATAGCAGATATGTTGATAGTCAGTCAATTTTAACAATCATCATCTTGTGCTATCAAGAATGAATAAGATGCAAGGGAAAAACATGAAAAGACAAGTTGGCCATCTCAAGAAGCTAGCCTCTAACTCATGATTCATAAAGATGCAAAAGAACTAGTTGCTGAAATCGCAGGATAGCAAATAAATGTCTGGTGAATTTATGATATGCATATTCTTCCTCCCTAGATGAGAGTTGTACAAGATCCTCATATATTGTATATCTGATCCTTCATTTTCAGTTTAAATTTCCCAACGACTAAGGATTACCACACCCGAAGCAAGAAATGGTATATGCAGGTATCAATATTGCCTACTCTATTGATTATGACAAATTTTATGTACTAGGCCAGAAACAAGTGCATTCAAGCACATGCATAACCATCTAGCAGGTTCACATTCATAGGTGCAAAAATGTGAAGAGTAAATGTAAATAATTAAGACATGAATTGCATTAGTATTTGTAGCACTACAATACTTACCAGGCGAGAAAGTGCTCACATACAGCATGGTGCAACTGGAATCCTGCTGCAATTGAGGAATGGATTTCATGGCTTGTTTTAAACAATGTGTATCTTATGGTGAGCATGGTGCAATTGAGCATGGTGCATAAGTAAAAGTAAACTAAGGAATGCATGGATAATATCGGGAGAAGTCTATACATCCATCAAGTCTATACATCTAGCAAGTCTATACATTCATCAAAGTCTATACATTCTCCATGCATCTTCATAGCAAGTCTATACACTCTTGGACCAAGTCTATACAGTCTGTGCGTTTGCTGCAGCTCAAAGTCTGTACGTTGGCTGGTTGCACAAACACAAAGTCTGTACGTTGGCTGATTACACAAACATAAAGTCTGTACGTTGGCTGGTTGCACAAACATAAAGTCTGTACATTGGCCGGCTAAGTCTGTACATTGGCTGGCTGCTGCAACACAAAGTCTGTACAGAGTTTAGACAAGTGTGTACGTTCATGTAGCAAGTCTGTACAGGGTTTAGACATGGTGCAGCAAGCCCGAGACCTGCACAAAGATTATTTCCAAAGAGCACCTACATCCAAGGAAAATAATCATAATTTTAGTACCCTATTCAGAAATTAATGGGAAGAAAATTGTAAAGTAAAGATAATTACACATCAATTTACCTGTGCATAAATGGTTCCCGACGATAAAATCTGAGGCGAATCCAAGCTGATGTTCAACACAAATGTTCGATTGTGGGGTGGGCTCAGTATGGGTATTGGAGGTATGTGAAGTCATTTTTCATGCTGGGGTGTCACAAGTGCTCATCCTACCACAACATGAAATCATAAAACCCATTCCTCATCGCCCCAACCCTTAGACGGTGCACACATGATGCCACCTCATCCGGAGTAATGACCCAAAGAACACACGGGACATGGCTGTGATGGAGTTGCATTATTATGCCGTCTACGACACCCAACCATGCACACACATGACATGTTGGACATGCACCGGGGGCAACAAACATGGAGCCCTACTATGGGTTGTTTTAAAAGAGCACCTGCAAATTGATAAAGGGCCACAAAATGGAGATACTTTATGTTTCGATGGTGGGGTGGGCTCAGCATGGGTATTGGGGGATTGTGTAGTCATTTTTCATGTTGGGGTGTCACAAGTGCTCATCCTACCACAACATGAAATCATACAACCCATTCCTCATCGCCCCAACCCGTAGACGGTGCACACATGATGCCACCTCATCCGGAGTAATGACCCAAAGAACACATGGGACATGGCTATGATGGAGTTGCATTGTTATGCCGTCTACGACACCCAGCCATGCACACACATGACATGTTGGACATGCACCGGGGGCAACAAACATGGAGCCCTACTATGGATTGTTTTAAAAAGAGCACCTGCCAATAGATATTCAAATAAATGAGACATATATAAAGCCCCTGCGAAAGATATTGAAACTGGCAATACATCGTAGGAATCATTGCATGTGAGTACGTGCACAAAATATCCTGAATGACAAGCCATGCTTCATAAAATACATCAATTATGAAGCCAGATTTGTGTAGCAATTGTGTCCCTAAGATGCTCCCCTTCTCTAATGTCACGAGAAGACACAGGCATGATCCCTTCCACATCTTCATCACTATCATCTTCAATGACATGTGGTTCTTGTTGAAAGTAGAAGTCGTCCCCTTGCTCCCAGTCGTATGAAGTTATGTACGACACAACATGCAATAACAATTAGTATCTGCGTGCGAAATGGGTACATGTTCCCCTCTTTTAATGTTTGGAAACGCATCTTCACTACCCCGAATGCCCGCTCCACAACATTCCTCAGTTGAGCATGGCGATGATTAAACTTGTCCCGCAAACTTCGATATGCTCTACCACCACGGCCCTGATATTGAGAAATGTGATAACGCTCACCTCGATAAGGGCATAAGAAACTGCCGGTGTTTGCATAACCGAGATCGGCTAGATAATATTTACCTGATGTTACTACATTGCTCAATTAGACAATGTGTATCTTAATCCTGGTATGAAATTCACCAAAGTTGAGGTTCCGTAACAACTAACCTGGAGGCACCTTGAAACCCCCCTTTTCTATTGCCCAGACAACACCTTTTGATCACCAGCTGAGCCTTCCCACCCGGCGGCCAGATATTGAAATTGTAAATCAAAAGATACAACAGCCATGACATTCTGAGTTATTTGTTGCTTACGGTTCCGATACCTTGCATGTTTCGATCTAAGAACATTGGCAGGGATGTGCGTGCCATCGATTGCACCCAATGCATCTTGCAATTGTTTACATGTCCCATAAGAATCTATAAACAGATCAGGTGTTGATGAAAATGACAATGCAGTTACCTTAAAGTAAGGGTGAAACTTGTCATTGTGCCGGATGAATGGATGCACATCTTCTGTTCCTGTGGGTAGCTGAAGGTACATATGCCTAAGTTCAACTATAGCATTGCACACGTGTTTAACATAAAAACTTATTGTCTGTGAAGAGTGTTGAAAGTGCTCACACATAGCACCTGTCGCAACACCGTGACCCATTGCGTATAAGAACATTGCCAATTGCTCACTTGCAGTGACAAACCGCCTGTCTTTAATCAAATTCCTCTCTACAAGGACATCACGCAAACGAAAGAACATAGGTTGGTTTAGTCTGAACATGTTGTAACATCACTTTTCATGACCGTTTAATATGTGAAGTACCCACACATGCCCTGTGTAACTAGACGTATGCATGGGTCTAGGCACATGCATATCGCTAAGTTCTTCTTCCATGGCATCCACTAATTCCTCCACTATCAACCCGGCCATGTTTTGACTTAGCAAAATCCCTTCCCGCATGAGCTGTCTTAGCAAATTCATTGAATCCATAAAGTCCTGTCATACAGATGCACAAGATGGAAGCTGCAATTACGACACAAGGGACATTGTCCACTATACTTTAAAAAAGATACTAGTACATCGATGTCAACTATCCAAAGCCCCAGCAAAATAAAAGATACATGATACTGCAGTTAATACTACACTACAACATTTTAGTACCTCAATGGCCACGAACGATAATGACAAAGATGCCAAGCACTATGATGAAAAGGAAAAGAACAATGATGAAAAGGATAACAATGATAGGTAGCTGATGTGTAACAATAGAGGTAGCCCTCGGTTGTAAGTGGATGTGAGGAGGGGCCTATTCAGTCTGGTCGGTCATCACTCCCGTGGATTAGGTCCCACAACTAGTGTTGCATACGGCAATGGCTCGGAATGTGTCGTTGGCATCATGAATTGAAACAAATCCCTTGAATCTCGCACCTGGAAACCCATTAACCTGTGCATAGCACTCGTCCCATGTGTAGTACACACCTGGACAACGACCAACCCATACCACATAACACTTATACTTCCCCATGATCTGCCTGTAAAACCCTGCATAGTATGTGCTACTAAGTATGCGAAAGTAAGAAAATGTCATGAGCTTGCATTATAAAATAAGTGATGAAAAGTACGCCAAATGTCCACTATTAATACATGCCCGAAAGAAAATGATAAAGTCTGACAAAGTAGAAAGTCTGAGAGTCAAACAGACAGTACTAGAACACATAGTCAATGACCGTGTGCATGGATAAAGAGGCTCATCCCATCCGGTGAACAATCCACCCCAACTTGTCCTCGTCATCCAATGCCATAAAGACTGATCGCACATGAGGGTCGTGGAAAATATCCCCTGCTGTATACAAAATCTCCTGAGTGTAACCTGGCAATGACTTCACTTTTTGGAGACATTCTTTCACAGTGTTGGCTAATGACTCAGACGTAGAAGTGGCAGGAGACTGTCCAGCGCGAGGCCTTTATAACATTCTGCCATGTTGGTGTTCATAGCACAATATTTCTTTAGTGCGTCGGTGGCATTCGCTAACGTCTTATTACGCTTTCCCTTACCGGTCTGGTATGATGGAGTGCCACAGGTCCTCGTCTTGATGGAGAGGTCGCCTCATCCTCAGTTGGTCGCTTTATACGTGGTGATGGAGTGAAGTCTCCCGTGCCACTGCAACCTCCCACTGAAGATGGAGTAGTCCCCCTGCCTTGTGATCGAATGCCCATATGAGCTTGGAAACCCGCAGGAGCTGACATGAAGAAAGGGTTAAAGTCAGACTGTAAGTCGACAGGGGAAGCATTATAATGAACACCCATGCCACTTAAGCTGAGACGATCTGAATCGTCTTCACCCATCTGTTGCCGAGGTGACTCTTCATCTCCCCATGATCGTCTTTGTGATAAGTCATTATCCATTGTAGTTCCAATTCCTAAACATCCCTAGACATGGTATTACCGCACAGGATGTCCATTTCATCTTTAAACTCATATGGCTTTCCCAGGAGTTTCTTGTATTCAAAGTTGGCCTACGAACCAAGAAGACAATGTAAGTACCTTGTAATGGATACGTACGATCCTTGTTCAACACTTAATAAGTGTGGTGAAAGTATAAATTACATACCGCAATTGCCTCCGCCCACGCACCCTCTTCAGGTGGCACATGCATTTTCTTAACGTCATTCCATCCCCAACCTGTCCTTGCGATCAATTGTTCGAGTGTGTGTGTAATATCCCGGACCTTTCGTGTAACGACCCGAGAATCCGATTACCGGGAAGGCCCGATAAACCCGAGACTCGCACCGCCACCCACGAGCCCGAAGACTCGGAAGGGTTAAAGGATGGTGTGGAGACTACACAAGTATCACAGATAATTGCAGAAATTAAACAGTTATAATATTAAGCAGAAATAAATTAACATTTTACATGGTCCACAATAAAAATAACAATAACAGCAGTCCACAACTAGTACAGTGACAAGAAAGGAAAGTACAGCTACACGGGGCATCCCCCGGCTCTGACCTCTGGCACTACCTCTGGGCACCCGCACCACGCGGCGCTCCTGACGCGCTCCCCGAAGGCGGCGTCTCACCTGAAACACGGTGATAACACACAGGGAATGAGTCTCGGAACAAGACTCAGTAGGGATCACTCGAACTCTACCTCGTAAAACGAGAAACCACTACTCTAGCGGTAGGAAAGTACCTCTGAAAGGAAAGTCCTGTGCTCTACAGAACTAGACCCTACGGCACGCAAACCGACACACGTGCCACGGTACGAGAAGACCGAAACTCAACGGTCGAACCGTCAAAACCCGAAGGTCGGAAACACACGACTGACAGTCTGACACTCCGTACTCGACAGGAGTACCACCCACTAGAAGCACAGCCGGGGTAGCGTCCCCTGACGTCTTACACCGCACCGCAGGTGAACCGCCTGACGTGGTAGGTCCTACCCGAGGCGCAAACACCGTACAAGTAACCACGAACAAGTGACTAGCTGGGGTCACGCCCGTCGACGTGGGTCCAACCGCCCCCAACCACGTGTGCACACACAGACCGCGCGTCCCTGGTCTGGCCCTCTGACCGGTTTTCCCCTCAGCCGTACTCTGGCTGCAAGACGTGGGGCCCAACGGTAACCGGTCCACAAACCGTCTCTAAAGGTCAGCCCGTACACCACTCCCTGGTGCGACTAGCACCCGCGTACTAGTAGGCTACGACTAGTGGAGGGTCACAGAAGGAGTAGACTCTCAAGTCTCGGAAAACAACGTGCAAACCTGCAGGTACGGAGGGAACGCTCCTTGCACCCAACACCGACGCACGGTGACCCGCTGGCCACCAACATCTCCCGGTACATCTCTGTACGACGAGGAGACACATCCGACGCAACCCGTACCCATGATACGGTCCACACTGGGCCCTCAGGGATGTGCGGTCCACACAGGGACCGCACAAGGATTAGAACGGTCATATCAGGGACCGTTCCACCCAGGTCCAAACGACGGATAAACGGCCAACACAGGACCGTTCAAACAGATGTGCGGCCAACTCTTGACCGCACGTGGGTGAGAACGGTCACCTCTGGCCCGCTCGGTCTCCCAACGGTAAAAAAGCCTGGGACGGTTTAGTCCTTAGCCGCACTTGGGGAAGGGCGGCTACGCTTAGCCGTTCAGGTGTTGTGCGGTCAGGGGCCAGACCGCACATCCAACCATAGCGCTAGGGGATGTACGGCCAGCACCTGGCCGTGCAAGGGGTTATTCGGGTCAGCTCCTGGCCGCACATCCCAGAGCACTGCACAACGGTCACAACCAACGGTCAAAACCCTTGGGGTTGGGCGGTAGCTGTGGGGCCGCACATTAGGATATGCGGTCCCACGATAGGACCGCTCAAGCCCACTGCGCGCCAAGCCCTCACCCAAAGCGCGCCGAGCCGATGAACGGTCCGAACGGAACCGCATAGGGGTTGTGCGGCCACTGGTTTCGACCGCACATCGCTCACCGGCGAGAAAATGGCGAACCTCACCGGAATCGCCCAATCGGCCTCAAAACAAACCCCACGGAGGGGGGAAATGGCCGAGAGAAGAACCCCCAAGCCCCCTAGCATGCTCCTACGCCCTTAAACCGTGAAATCGGGGCTCAAACGATGGATCGGACGAACTCACCCCGCGGCATGATCGACCCTTCCCGGCTCAAAATAAACCCCTCTCGACCTCGTCTCGAGCTGAAACTCACGGGGAAGGAAGACATGAGGCTAAGGAACGTCACCCTACCTCCGGTCCGCGACGAAACGCTCCGATCCGAGCTCGAAGTCGCGAAGAACGCCGCTAGAATCTCGCCTCTCCACGCCTCCCACGCTCGCCGTATGCCCGCACGATCGCCACCACGTCACCCACGTCCTCGCGCCGTCGCACCGCCGCCGTCTGCAGCCGGAACGGGGTCGGCACGGTCGAACGGGAGAGGAAGAGGGAGAGAGCCGCCACGGTCGCGTGAGGGAGAGAGAGGAAGGAAGAAGAAGAGAAAAGAGAAAAGAAGAAAAAGAAAAGAAAAGAAATGGGAAATTATAGAAAATCCGATTTTTCGGGAAAAATACCGAAATTAGAAAAATTACATTCCGGAATCCTCGGGAACGCACCGATCGCAACGGTACCACTCGTGCCTCGGGGAACTGCCCGGTTCGCCCGCAGCGAGCGTCCGAAGAAAAAGAAGCCGAAACACACACCGGAAATCGGAAAACACGCGCGGAAAAAGCCCGGAACGCCTCGAGGCCTCCGAAACGACTCCGGATCGCGCCGATCCGAACACGAAAGATGTCCGAAACGAAATTTCGGACACAACGAGCCGGACGCTCCGAAAACTAGATCCGGGACCCACGAAGAAGGATCCGAAAGGTCCGGGATATTACAGCCCTCCCCCCTTAAGAATTTCGTCCTCGAAATTGAGAACAACCCAAGGGGAAAGAAGAGGAAGACTCACTCAAACAGATACGGAACTGCTGACGCATCTCGTCCTCACGTTCCCACGAAGCCTCACCACCAGAGTGTCGTTGCCACACGACCTTTACCAAGGGAATACCTTGTTCCGCAGGCGCTGCTCTCGCCTATCCTCCACGCGGATCGGAAACTCTGGGAGAGAAAGATCTGGAGTCACCTCAGGCCAAACAGAAAACTCGAGCACATGAGAGTCATCGGGCATATACTTCCGCAACATAGAGACGTGGAACACGTCATGCACCGACGCCAACTCAGAGGGTAACTGCAACCGGTAAGCAACCTCACCGATGCGCTCCACAATCGCGAAAGGACCAATGTAGCGGGGACTCAACTTCCCACGCCGTCCAAAACGCATCACCCCCTTCATCGGAGAAACTCTCAAGAACACATGATCGCCCACGGCGAACTCGAGGGGCTGCCGCCTACGGTCAGCATAGCTCTTCTGCCGACTCTGGGCCGCCAACATGTTCTGACGAACCAGGTGCACAACATCCACACACTGCTGCACCAATTCCGGTCCCGTCAAAACACGCTCACCAACCTCAAACCAATCGAGTGGAGTCCGACAAGGACGCCCGTACAATGCCTCATAAGGAGCCATGCCGATGCTCGAATGATAGCTGTTGTTATAGGCAAACTCCACCAACGGTATGTGATGAATCCAACTCCCCTGCCACTCCAGGCAGCAGGATCTCAGCATGTCCTCCAAAGTCTGAATGGTCCTCTCAGACTGACCATCTGACTGAGGATGATACGCCGAGCTAAATGCCAACTCCGTGCCAAGAGCTCGCTGGAAACTCCTCCAAAATCCAGAAGTGAAGCGCGGATCCCGATCCGACACGATCGAAATGGGAACCCCATGCAACGGCACGATCCGCTCCACATACAAACGAGCCAACTTAGGACACGCTCCAGCTGACCTTGACCGGTAGCAACCGCGTCACCTTCGTCAGCCGATCCACCAGCAACCAAATACTGTCCTGCCCAGTCGGGGTTCTGGGCAACCCCACCACAAAATCCGTGGTCACATGGTCCCACTTCCAAGCAGGAACATCCAAGGGCTGGAGAGTACCGCCTGGTCGCTGATGCTCCGCCTTCACCTGCTGACAGATCAGGCACCTGGCCACAAACTCGGCACATCTCTCTTCATGCCAGGCCACCAGAACTGCCTCCGCAAGTTCCGATACATCTTCGTCGCACCCGGGTGCACAGTGTACCTGCTCCCATGAGCCTCGCGTAACACCGCACGACGAACCTGCTCCTCCGCTGGGACGTACAGCCTGCCACGAAACCTCGCAGCACCGTCCTCGCCGAGCTCCACATCGGCCATCGCAAGAATCCGGGGCAACTCAGGGTCCGCATGCTGAGCCTCTGTCACCTGACGACGGATAGCAGGAGTGACAGTCAGACTCGCAAGCACTGCCAACCCTGGCTCCTGGGGAATCTTGAGCCTGAAAGATACTTCGGGCACTTGTTCCCAGAGCCTCCACTTCCTCAGCATCAAGGTACTGATCACGACCTTCCGACTCAAGGCATCGGCGACGACATTCATCCTGCCCGGCTGATAAGACAGGGTGAAGTCATAGTCCTTCATGAACTCCATCCAACGCCTCTGTCTGAGGTTCAGATCTCTCTGCGAGAACACAAACCTCAAACTCTGATGGTCAGTGAACACCTCGAACTTCTCACCGTACAGATAATGCCTCCAGATCTTCAGCGCGAAGATCACCGCCGCCAACTCAAGGTCATGGGTAGGGTAGTTCTCCTCGTGGGACTTTAGCTGCCGAGATGCATAAGCCACCACTCTACCATGCTGCATCAGAACAGCACCCAATCCGACGCCGGAAGCATCTGTACACACCACAAAACCTCCCGATCCAGAAGGCAAAACCAACACCGGAGCCGAGGTGAGCAATCTCTTCAGTTCCCTAAAGCTCTGCTCACACTCCTCGGATCAGACGAAAGGCACATCCTTCCGCGTGAGCCTCGTCATCGGGGTCGCAATGCGGGAAAAATCCTGGATAAACCGGCGATAATAACCCGCAAGCCCCAAGAAACTCCGGATCTCCGTCACCGACCTCGGCCTCGGCCACTGCATCACAGCCTCGACCTTGGCGGGGATCCACGGAAATGCCATCACCAGAAATCACGTGCCCCAGAAAGTGCACCTCGCTGAGCCAAAACTCGCACTTGCTGAGCTTCGCATACAACTGGTGATCTCGCAACGTCTGCAGCACCACACCCAAATGGTACGCATGCTCCTCAGCAGACGCGAATAAACAAGGATGTCATCCACGAAAATGACCACGAACTGGTCCAAATACGGGTGAACACCCTCTGCATCAAGTCCATGAAGGCTGCTGGGGCATTGGTGAGCCCAAACGGCATCACCAGAAACTCATAATGCCCGTACCTCGTACTGAACGCAGTCTTCTCCACATCGGACTCGCGAATTCTCAGCTGATAGTAACCGGACCGCAAATCAATCCGCGAGAACACTCGCGCAGACTGAAGCTGGTCGAACAAATCATCAATCCGCGGCAACGGATACTTGTTCTTAATGGTCACTTCATTCAGCTGCCGATAGTCAATGCACAGCCGCAGACTACCGTCCTTCTTCTTCACGAACAACACGGGCGCACCCCAAGGGGAAAAGCTCGGACGAATGTACCCCTTGGCCAACAGCTCCTGCAACTGCGCCCTCAACTCCCTCAACTCAGCGGGGGCCATACGGTAGGGAGCCTTCGCCAAAGGTCCCGTACCAGGCACAACCTCGATCACGAAATCGATCTCCCGCTGGGGAGGTAATCCAGGCAACTCCTCAGGAAAAACATCGGGAAACTCGCACACCACCGCAATGTCCTCGACATCGGCTCCATCCGGTCAGACACAACCACAGACGCGAGAAAACCCTGACAACCTGAATCAAGCAATCGACGGGCTCGAATAGCAGAGATAAGAAATCGAGAAGAGGCGGAACGGATACCTTGGAAATAGAAGGTCCTCTTGCTCGGATGCTGGAAGTAGACCCTCTTCATCCCACAATCCACCACCGCTCCATGAGTCTCGAGCCAATCCATGCCTAGAATCACGTCGTAATCCCGAAGCTGCAACGCATACAACCTGCCTGGCATACTCCGCCCATCGATCCACACCGGAACCTGGTCGAAGCAATACGGAGTGACCATAAAGTCACCCGAAGGCAACTCCACAGCCAAATCACAGGACAACTGGGTCACCGGCTCCTCGACGCTCGACGCGAAATCCTCCGAAATGAACGAATGAGACGCGCCAGAATCAAATAAAACCCGAGCCGCACAACCCAAAATCTGAACGGTACCTTCCACGAGCTGCGACGCTACTGCCTCTGCCCTGGTCAAGTGCGTGATCTGGCCACGAGCTCTCTGCCTGCCTCCCACACTAGCTGACCTGGGTAGCGGCGGATACTGTCCCTGCTGCTGCTGCTGCTGGGAAACCTGCTGCTGCGGCGGCCTCTGAGGACAGTCACGCGCCATGTGCCCTGGCTGGTCACACCGAAAACAGATGATCGGCGCCGTGCACTGCCTGCCTGGGTGGGTCCCACTACACCGTGGACAAGGTCCTCGCGATCCACCCACCGATCCCTGTCGCTGCAAAGGAAACGGCTGCTGCACACTGCCCGATGAAGCCTGCCCCTGATCTCTGGACTTCTTCTTGCCGAACCCCTTCTTGAAGAACTTCTTGACCTTCGTGCCAAAGGACGCAGATCCTGTCACCGAAGCTGCCTGTGCCGGCACTCCTGAACCACTCAGTCGCATGCTGGAAGGAACCCTGCTGCTGAGTAGCCGACTGCTGGCTGCGACCTGACACAGACTGCCCCTGGCTGATCGGTCCTCGAGTCCTCTGCATATCCATCTCCAAGGAAATCGCAACACGAGACGCCGTCTCGAGATCAGTGGCCCCATTCGCGATCAGATGGTGCCTCAGCTCCAACCTCAAGCCCTGCACAAACTGCGTCGTCCTCACCCTCTCATGCTCCATGATATGAGGTGCGTACCGACCCAGCTCGACAAATCGGGCCCTGTACTGCAACACGGACATGTCACCCTGCACCAGCTCCAGAAACTCCCGCATCCGCTGCGTAGCAACAATATCTGGACAGTACGTACGCTCGAAAGCACTGACAAAGTCATCCCACTCGATCTGCTCAAGCGGACGAAGCTGAAAGGACGTCTTCCACTCGGAAGACCACCACCTCCGAGCCGTACCCTGCAACTGGTTGTAGGCCAACACCACTCTGTCCTCGACAGCACTCTTCGCAGAACTGAACACCCGCTCCATCTCATCGAGCCAATCACGAGCCGCATCAGGGTCTGCCTGGCCGCTAAAGTAAGGTGGATGAAACTGCATGAAAGTCCCTCACTGCTCGGCCTGGCCCACCCCTCGACTGACGAGCCCTCACCGGCCTCTCCGCCGAACTGCTGAGCCATGAGATGGTACATGCCTCGGAAGAAAACCCTCGGCCCCCGGAGCCTCGCAGCATCCGCGGCCTCGGTAGCTCCCGGAACTCTGCTATGCTCCTCCTGGTCCCTCTGGACCCCCTTGCTGGATCTCCTGGCCTCCAGCCGACTGCCCCTGCTGAGAGCGAGAACTCCTCCTCGACGCCATCCTCGCTCCTTAAGCACAAGACAGAAAACACAGAAACGGCAATGTCAGAAAAAAACACACGGTGCCCAATGCCAGCGTCACCTGTACATCATCGCTGTGGACTAGTGGACCACTACAATTACCTATGATTCTCATGTAATTCCACAACCGCGCTCTGATACCAGCTGTAACGACCCGAGAATCCGATTACCGGGAAGGCCCGATAACCCGAGACTCGCACCGCCACCCACGAGCCCGAAGACTCGGAAGGGTTAAAAGGATGGTGTGGAAACTACACAAGCATCACAAATAATTGCAGAAATTAAACAGTTATAATATTAAGCAGGAAATGAATTAACATTTTACATGGTCCACAATAAAATAACAACAACAGCAACAGTGTCCACGACTAGTACAGTGACAAGAAAGAAAAGTACAGCTACACGGGGCATCCCCCGGCTCTGACCTCTGGCACTACCTCTGGGCACCCGCACCACGCTGCGCTCCTGACGCGCTCCCCGAAGGTGGCGCCTCACCTGAAACACGGTGAAAACACGCAGGGAATGAGTCTCGGAACAAGACTCAGTAGGGATCACTCGAACCCTACCTCGAAAAACGAGAAACCACTACTCTAGCGGTAGGAAAGGTACCTCGGAAAGGAAAGCCCTGTACTCTACAGAACTAGACCCTACGGCACGCAAACCGACACACGTGCCACGGTACGAGAAGACCGAAACTCAACGGTCGAACCGTCAAAACCGAAGGTCGAAAACACACGACTGACAGTCTGACACTCCGTACTCGACAGGAGTACCACCCACTAGAAGCACAGCCGGTAGCGTCCCCTGACGTCTTACACCGCACCGCAGGTGAACCGCCTGACATGGTAGGTCCTACCCGAGGCGCAAACACCGTACAAGTAACCACGAACAAGTGACTAGCTGGGGTCACGCCCGTCGACGTGGGTCCAACCGCCCCCAACCACGTGTGCACACACAGACCACGCGTCCCTGGTCTGGCCCTCTGACCTGTTTTCCCCTCAGCCGGACTCTGGCTGCAAGACGTGGGGCCCAACGGTAACCGGTCCACAAACCGTCTCGAAAGGTCAGGCCCGTACACCACTCCCTGGTGCGACTAGCACACGCGTACTAGTAGGCTACGACTAGTGGAGGGTCACTGAAGGAGTAGACTCTCAAGTCTCGGAAAACAACGGTGCAACTGCAGGTACGAGGAACGCTCCTTGTACCAACACCGACGCACGGTGACCAGCTGCCAACAACATCTCCCGGTACACTCTGTACGACGAGAGACACACCGACGCAACCCGTACCCTTGAACGGACCACACTGGGCCGCTCAGGATGTCGGGTCACACAGGGGACCGCACAAGGATTAGAACGGTCATATCAGGACCGTTCCACCCAGGGTTCCAAACGACGATAAACGGGCCAACACAGGACTCGTTCAAACAGATGTGCGGCCAACTCTTGACCGCACGTGGGTGAAGAACGGTCACCTCTGGCCGCACGTCTCCCAACGGTAAAAAGCCTGGACGGTTTAGTCCTTAGCCGCACTTGGGGAAGGGCGGCTACGGCTTAGCCGTTCAGGTGTTGTGCGGGTCCAGGGCCAGACCGCACATCCCAACCATAGCGCTAGGGATGTACGGCCAGCACCTGGCCGTGCAAGGGGTTATGCGGTCAGCTCCTGGCCGCACATCCCAGAGCACTGCACAACGGTCACAACCAACGGTCAAAACCCTTGGGGTTGGGCGGTAGCTGTGGGGCCGCACATTAGGATATGCGGTCCCACGATAGACCGCCAAGCCCACTGCGCGCCAAGCCTCACCCAAAGCGCGCCGAGCCGATGAACGGTCCGAACGGAACCGCATAGGGGTTGTGCGGCCACTGGTTCGACCGCACATCGCTCACCGGCGAGAAAATGGCGAACCTCACCGGAATCGCCCAATCGGCCTCAAAACAAACCCCACGGAGGGGGAAATGGCGAGAGAAGAACCCCCAAGCCCCCTAGCATGCTCCTACGCCCTTAAACCGTGAAATCGGGGCTCAAAACGATGGATCGGACGAACTCACCCCGCGGCATGATCGACCCTTCCCGGCTCAAAATAAACCCCTCTCGACCTCGTCTCGAGCTGAAACTCACGGGGAAGGAAGACATGAGGCTAAGGAACGTCACCCTACCTCCGGTCCGCGACGAAACGCTCCGATCCGAGCTCGAAGTCGCGAAGAACGCCGCTAGAATCTCGCCTCTCCACGCCTCCCACGCTCGCCGTATGCCCGCACGATCGCCACCACGTCACCCACGTCCTCGCGCCGTCGCACCGCCGCCGTCTGCAGCCGGAACGGGGGTCGGCACGGTCGAACGGGAGAGAAGGAGGGAGAGAGCCGGCCACGGTCGCGTGAGGGAGAGAGTGGAAGGAAGAAGAAGAAAAGAGAAAAGAAGAAAAAGAAAAGAAAAGAAAATGGGAATATATAGAAAATCCGATTTTTCGGAAAAATACCGAAATTAGAAAAATACATTTCCGGAATCCTCGGAACGCACCGATCGCAACGGTACCACTCGTGCCTCGGGGAACTGCCCGGTTCGCCGCAGCGAGCGTCCGAAGAAAAAGCCGAAACACACACCGGAAATCGGAAACACGCGCGGAAAAAGCCGCGGAACGCCTCCGGGCCTCCGAAACGACTCCGGATCGCGCCGACCGAACACGAAAGATGTCCGAAACGAATTTCGGACACAACAGGAGCCGGACGCTCCGAAAACCAGATCCGGGACCCACGAAGAAGGATCCGAAAGGTCCGGGATATTACAGTGTGGTATTATTTTTTGAGGTTCTTCCATCTATTTTGTAAATTATTTTTGTCTACCCCCTTTTTCGTTATGTCATTGAAGGGGCCTATGATGTCACTCCACACATGTTGTTTGAATGTGCCTTGGTTGCATGTGTTCTTGTGATATTGGTCGATCAAGAGGTTTAACAGCACTTTGTCCTCCCGAGTCGTGAAGTTTGTAACTCGGGGCTTCCCCTTGCTATCCGCCATGAGTCTGTCTACAAGAAAGATAAGGAAGACATCGTCTCCTTATAAAAGTTGAAGATAATACACGAGATCATACTTAGTACATCACATAAAAGGAGGTAAGTCATGCAAAGTTAATGTAGGCACAATATGGATGCCTTGCATAATTGTTCACAAGTGGAGATTGTCTCACGTACGAAGAGAATGCGTAATCTCCCAATACAAGTGTAATGTCCTCCCCTTAAACCAAATGACAAGTGGATTAAACTGCAAAAATAATGTGTTTGCAATTAGAGCATGCCAAAACAACTAGAAAACGTCTCTTTCTATGCATTCTTCGATGGTCATTTCACATACCTCATTATATGCATCCCATAGCATGTCAGGGCCTTGTATCTGCTTTGAAGCCTCATCCCATTTGAAACCCCCATTCTGCACAAGTGCATTGGCTACTAAATAAAATGATTTGTAGAAGCCAAGCCTATGCTTCAAATGAGAGGTGGGAAAATTCAATCCAGTTCGGATGTGAAATGTTTGTCGCACGACATCCCATGACTCTCCACATTTCAACTCCTCCCTAAGTAATCTTAGTAAGATCAGGTCCATCTCCAATGTCCACAATTTACCTAAACAAACGGGATTAATGTCAATTATGACATAGATTTTCCAAGGCCCTAGTGTGCTCGGGAACTCCAAGGCCTAGTAAAGGTGATTATTAATTACCGATGAGAGACATGGTGGCAGCCAATCCACGGAGGTACATGCTCGAGAGGTCCGAGAAGTAAGATGTAATGAGATGAGAAGCCTTTTATCAAGAAATTAATATTTGAAGCAGGCAGATCGATAATGAAAATAACATCACTTGCATGCTGAAAATATATATAAGTGAATAAGTAAAAGTAAAATAAAGAAACATCACCTATCAGAAAACGTATGAGAGTAAAATATACTATAGTAGTGAAGCGTTGAAGCTCTACTCGAGATAATGCCAACTATCATGATATTACATAATTTTCTCACTCTTTTTAAAAAAATAACAAGTAATTATCCTGCTTGTAGATGTGGAAGTAGCTTCTACATGTCTCAAAATACAAGTTAGTGGTTTCATAAATATGTGTTGAAATATATAAGAAAAGATGGCATGTTTGTCATAAGTGTTGGTGGTGAGAAAATTATACTTCACATGCAAATGACTGATTGATCAGACATTAACGAGACACATTGATAAGAGACAGGGATATTATACAAGTTTACAACGAGTTATGTGAGATGACTCACCTAGCATATGAACCGTACGTGTGGCCTGGAAAAGCACAGCAAACAACAGCAAGTTAGTTGCCAACAAGTAGACCCGACATGGAAGATATGGAAACAATATAAATGTCACATACATTGAATTCTGTGGAGAAGTAGACAAGTCTGAAAATAGAAGACAGATAACATAAAAAACGTAAGCATGGAACTATATACTAATGGCAATTTGAAGAGAAGTAAAAGGTAAGAAAATAAAACCTTGCAACGCAAACGAGTGATTGGTCATACATTAACAAAATATATAGGCAAGAGACTGAGATGTTATATGTGTTTCCAAAAGTCATACGATATGACCGACCTCGGATTTGAACCATGCAAGTCATAAAAGACACATCAGACCAGAGCAACTTACATAAGATTGAGTATAAGATTAAGTCATAAAAGCCAACAGTAGCAAAGCCACATAACACATTGAAAATTTAGAAATGTATAAGATTGAGTTTACTATATATCAAAACAAATGCCAAGTAAAGAAGAATATTATTTCTTATTATATGAGTTCACGAGGCACATATTTTATGTATATATGTATAGCCTGATTTTGAGCAGCTTCATATGACTGCTGGCATATGACTTCCTTATATATATATTGAGTCCCCGTGAAGTCACATTCAACCAAATCCGAACCTGTCCAATGGAACTGAATATGCTTCAAACCACTTTCCTATATTAATCTACGAGGATATAATTTCAGTAACAAAATAATTAACGGCCATATATAACGCCCAGACAGCAGTAAAAAAAAATAAGGCCCACATATAAATCTACGCAGAAAATGTAAGCAGAGTAGGGTAATACAAATGTCGATGAGAAGAACATAACACACATATCCCACATGGCAGATGCATGATATTCCTCCGTGACTACACATGAAATTTAGGATTACTAATATATACCGATTTTTGGGGGGAACAAGGAGAAGAAAAACCTTAGGGTTCATAGTGAACGTTGATAACAACGACAGCAAAGACAGATCCGGCATAGCAGTCCCAGCACCACCGTGTTGCAGACAACCAGGAAGGAACGGCGACCACCACCGTCACTGGAAATCAACAAGACATGGTTAAGACAGAATGAGGAGGCATCATCAATACGAAGGAAGAGTCAGTGAGAAAGGGGCAAGGGCGATCATGGATGGGGTTTTGAGGAAGAAGATTTCATTGTTCAGTCACGAGAGAGATCCGGACTGTAAATCACGTACGTTGGGCCAGGCGAAGGGAGCGCAGCTATAGCCTTGGCCTGCAAGATTTGGCCCACCTTCGCGGGTCAGAGAGACGACCATCGGAAAGCACCACTGCACGCAGAGCCGAGCGAGAATGAAGGCCTTCCGTCGGGGAACCACGGCAGAGGGAGTGGTCGTCGGCCGGACGGTGGAGGAAGGGCGGTGAAGGATGGACGGGAGAGGAGCGCGGACTGACCTGAGATGAGGGTTCGCCGCCTCCGTCGTTGGCGAAGGAAGGAAGACGACCTTCGCAGGCCTCGAAGCGACAGGCGAGCCGAAGCGACAGGCGACAGGGTGATAGGGGCGGGAAAGGAAAAGGTAAGCCGGGACAATCGGAACCCACCTCGCGAGGTGGGTTTCGAAACCCCGGTTTAAACCGAGGTTACCCCAGCGAAGGCCCGGGTTATGCCTGGCTCTCTTTCAAAGTGCATTTCGATATATGCAAAGGGTTAAACACAGGTTAAACACAGGTAAACACCTTTCCAAAGCGGTGCTTTATAAGGCATGCACTATTTCTCCAAGGGCCAACTATATCCACTTTTCCTTGCTCTTCGTTCGAAAGCATCTAAGATATTAATCTGGCTCTTTCCTTTTCTTATGCCCCTCAGCTGCATTTATCTATATGGGTTGATTCTCCCCATCTTCTCTGTCTCTAAGTCTCTAAATCTCTATCTAGCTAGGGTTCATATGTTTGAAGAAATGAGGAGATACCTAATGCTAATAAGCATGCAGAGCGACCTGTTCCCAGGAGGAGAATCCTAGGTATGCTGCACAGTTGTTTCTTTATTATTTCTTTCACATGATGTTGGCTTTATTTGAACCATTTTCCTTAATCTTCTGTCGATTATTGTGTCATTACAATATCCCCCCGAATTAATTAGTTCCCAGTGCTTGGAGAACCATAATGGGTTTTATCTTGACCAACCAGATCTCTATGTTTTTCCAACCTAGTCTTAGGGTTCTTAGGTACTGCATGCAACTACCTAGAGAAAAGTTTGCACAAAGTGAAAGCTCAGCTGTCAGAAAATCCCCTTCTTCCATTTACAATGAGAGGATTCTATTCTTCGTTATACAAGGAGTGTGGCCCTTTCCAACTAAGTGTTCTCAATTTGATCTTTTGATCTCACTTTGATAGGCAGTTAGATTAAGAGTGAGTTAACTCAACCCATTTAAAGTTGTCCGGAGTTAACCTATTGTTAATTTGATAGGAGAGGAGTTAACTCAGAATTAAGGAGGTGGGCTAACGTATTTTTAATCCAATGAGATTTGATAGGTAGTGGGTTAAACTGATACTGATTAAAATGTCACATTTGTCCTTCCTTTTTGAATTTTTTATCAATGGATATGTGTTTATGTTAAAATTTATATTTTATATTAAATTTTAAAATATTTTTAATATATACTATACATTAAATATAATGTAAAAATAAAAATATTTTTGATAAATAACATAATTAATCTCACTAATTAAATTTTAAAATACTAAAATGTCATTAATTATAGTTTAAGTTACTGTTCATCTCAAACTTTTTATTTTAAAATAATTTTTAAAAAGTTTAAGTATATTCTATAAATTGAATATATCATGAAACTAATTTTTTGATAAATAACATCATTAATCTCACTAATTAAAAATTAAAAGTAAATACCGACATTAATTACGGGTTAGACTACTGTTTACTATATTTTTTATTTTAAATTATATTTTAAATATATTCTATAAATTGAATATACTATTGAAATATTTTTTTGATAAATCACATCATTAATCTCACTAATTAAAATTTAAAAGTAAAAATGTCATTAATTAATTACAAGTTAGATTACTTTTTACTATAATTTTTTTATTTTAAATATTTTAAATATATTCTATAAATTGAATATACCATGGAAATAATTTTTATGATAAATAACATCATTAATCTTACTAATTAAAATTTTAAAGTAAAAATGTCATTAAGCACGGGTTAGATTACAATTCACTTTAAATTTTTTAATTTAAAATATTTTTTGAATATTTTAATATATTATATAAATTCAATATATCATGAAAATATATTTTTTGATAAATAACATCATTAATCTCACTATTAAAATTTAAATTTTAAAAAATCTTTAAAAGTTACTGTTTACCTTAATATTTTTTATTTTTAACCTTTTTAATGTTTTTAATTGATTTTATACGATAAATATACCATTATAACAATAAATCTTTTAAAAAATTGTCATTAATATTACTAAGTAAAATTTAAAGATGATCAAAATTTTAATACTTCATTGTTAAACCTAAATAAATAGAGAGAGGGAGAGAGAGCGGTAGAGAGAGAGAGAGAGAGTGAGGACAGAGGGCGCATTTATTATAGTGACTTAAGCATAACCCACCTCTGGAGGTGGATTTCCAAATCCAAAGTTAACCCATGATTAACTCAATATTTAATTAGATTAGGTTAAATCCCATACCAAAATATAAAAATGGTTAGCCTTGGGTTAACTTTGGGCTAACCCAAAACTAACCCAAAACCAAAGGGGGGCTTGAAGAACATAGTCTCAGATGTAACCTATGAAGAAAAGGGAATCACTAGAGTTCTCATTGGTGCCGAGCACGTGGATATGACTTGAATGTGGATATGACTTGAATACCTGGATTTCTACTTCAAGTAGCCAACATTGCTCATTGGTAAGATGATGATCCAACAAGTGATGCTTCCTCCTATCTTACATTTCATTTACCCTATTATTACTTTTCCCTAATCATGTTATTTTATTTCCTTCTCCTCTTATTTAATTAGAGCAGAGGTGATGTTGGGCAAATGCCTTATCAAAATTGATCTTTGTAAGCTCGGTAAATTAGCCAAAGAGAAGAAATCACAAAGGAAATATGGTTCAGGTCTGATGTGGGTTGATTCTTGTGCCCTGGACATGTGGCAAAATCCAACCTTCTTGAGATATCGAATGTCTAGAATTCGAAATTCAAATGTAATGATGGTAGAGCACTATATTGCTGGGTCTTGACATCAGGAGATCGTAGACGTCTTATTGAAGTAACCATTCCATGAGCATGCCTCTTGGACGGATCACACGTGTTTTACTGAGGCAGGCACTTCCATAATCTCTATACCCTGCTAAAATCACGATTTCTAACCGCCATATGAGCCGGTGTCTTTACGTAAATAGCCATATTCTACCATCAGACGAAATTCCCATGGAAGGAAACCACCATTACAACTCGAGTTCGTCACCTATATAAGATTGGTCTCAATGACCTTCTAAAGATACACAAGACAAGACACAAAGCCTTAGCATAACACCAAAATATTTCTCTCTCCCTCTCACAAGAATTCCTTCCCATTGCATTGATTTAGACATCCGAGGGTTTTCCTAGGGTCACTAACCCCCGGTGAGAACTTTATTTCCTTGTGCAGGAAGATCGACCCTGTAGCTCGACGCATTACGCTTCTGCCCTGGGAATCCTCACGATCACTTAGCTGGATGACCCGAGTGACTAGATATCTCTCACTTCTTAGTCGGTCCCGGTCCATACATATCCAATTGTAGCTTATGTAACATTTTGACAATGTCTATGGGAAATGGTAAGAAAGCCATGGTAGCAGGTTGCAAGAATGTTGTGCGATCAAACACTGATGTTCATTCTTCTTCATTAGGCTTAACTCCCCCCATGGGGATCACCAAGGAACAGTTCAATGTATTGGTGGAGCAGATGAAGGGCCTACAAGAAGCTATCAATAGGCTAGCCAACTATCCCCCTCCCGCAGCACCCCCCGCAGATTTTGCGGATCATGATGACAATCAACCTCATATGCCTATCCATCTAGTAGACACTGAGGAGAAGTTTGTCCGTAACTCCATCTCCGCCTATTCTCCCTCAGGGACACCTTCCTGCCCAGAAGCCCTCCTCTCCATGGAGCACTAAATTGAAGACATGGAGCACCAAATTAAAGACTTGAGGAAGGAGATGAAGGAGGTGGTCACCAAGGTGGCCGAACAAGCCCAGTCTTCCATCTAGGTCAGTAGCTCTCCCTTTACCCTGGAGGTCCTAGCTGTTCTCCACGTCAGAAAGGTAGAGCTCTCTATTGTAAAGTTGTACGATGGTACTGCCGACCCCACTGAGCATTAGGAGAGGTTCGATACTCTCCTTACCCTATCAGGGAGATCAGACCCCCATGAAGTGTTGAGCTTTTTTTCTCACCGTGGAAAAGGGGGGCCATTGCCTAGTTCAAAACCCTAACACCAGGCTCGATTTCCACTTCTCTGTGACTAGGGGGCTTTCCTCTCTCATTTTGTTGGGTATGCCCAACCTATCAAAACTTCGACGTATCTTATGGCTCCTAAGCAGGAAAAGGGCAAGCCCCTTAGGTCCTACTTGGGGCGATTCCATGTTGAAGCTCTCCAGATCCAAAGTCTAGATGTCTCCACCACCATCACAACAATGCTGTGAGGGACCACTGACCCCGATCTACAAAGATCTCTCGCCAAAAGGCCTCTAGCATCCTTTTCTGAGCTTATGGCCAAGGCTCAAAAGTATAGAAACAAGGAAGATATTCTCTCTGCCAATGTCAAAGAAGAACCCAATTAGGAGTACTGGTGCAAGCCCGACATCGAGCGCTAGGGAAGGTACCCCCATCGGAACGATCGATGAGACAATCGAAGACCCCCGTAAGGTGAACTCCCAAGGCTGGTTGTCTCGCCTAGTCAGATACTCTTAAAAATCTAAGATAATCCCTTCTTCCGATATCCTCCTTAGATGAAATGAAACTGTAATTGGTGCTACAAAACCAAGTATCGTGCATTCCATAGGGACCATAGCCACAACATTGATGACTGCATCAACCTCATTCGGGAGATTCAATAGCTGATCCACTAAGGCCACACCCATCCCGACTTTGGCTACAACTGGCTAAAGCACTCAGCTCCCGATGCCAAACCCAAGGGAGAAGACCCCTAGAAGTAGAAGCTCAAAGGGGTCATCATGACACTTGCAGGAGGTGCGGCAACATGTGGCGATAGCAACCGGAAGAGGAGGGCATATTATTGGGATGTCCCCACTGCTAGCCCAGAGCACCACACAAAGCCCTGGGAAGTGATCACTTTTATTGACGAGGACTTGGACGGGGTCAAGACCCATGCATGAGGACACTCTTGTCATGTCAGCCGTTATAAATAGCTATGAGGTAAAGGTAATTAATCATGGTTGATAATGGAAGCACTCCTGATGCTCTTTATGATGATTGTTTTGTGCAAGTCAAAATTTTGGCCGATTAGCTGAGGCCTATTAAAATCCCCCTGTATGGCTTTAACGGGCAACCTATAACCTCCGAGGGGACAGTCAAACTAGGTATTACCCAAGGCACCTTCTCTCGGAGCCTCAGCCGTGTGGCTGACTTTATAGTGATTGTAAGCAATGTGTGGCCTATGAGCCAATCATGTACATTTGTAATGCATTTTGGTTTATAATACTACAAAGGCATTTTATTCATTATGGTGTGACTACATGTTTGCATTACTCAATGAAGTCCGTAGACATATGCAATGAAGGTTGAATCATGATGAGATCATGATAATAAGACCAATCTTCTATAAACATGTGTCTTAAATATTCCTGGTCAATGGATATTTGAGAAGGACATCAAATGTAAGATAAGACCAGTACGAGTTATGTCTGCTCATGTGATGAAGGTGACTGATCTCATAGTCACTTATGTGAGGACACTCAGGCAAACTTGTAGATACTCGTTAGGAAATGAGTTCACTGAACTGATCCGATTTAGAATCCCTAGATAGTTATTATATCTAGCTGTCAACCAGGGAATTCTCATGTTGCAGTGGCACAGTTGGTTCTTAAACCTAAGTCAGCAAGGATGTCTTGCATGAGGCTGTTGTGTCTTGATTACTGACTCATGGATCTTAGCGATTAGGTCATGTACAGTTAGTTACTCAGACACAGTGGAATACTTGCGAAGGTAGTTGAGTGAACAATATGAAATCATTCACTCTTGCTATATAATGAGAGAGTGAATGCCCTATGGAACCATACTCGGAAATACCTAGCCAGGTGCTAATTAGAAAAGGAGTTTTTCAATTATGATAATCATGAGTACTGGGTTCCAACTAGTCAATACTTAAAGGGTTTGACAGAATAACCATACCCTTGTATTATTGGGGCATTGGATGAGTGAAGGGCTATAGTGTGTGGTATTTGTAGACAGACAGGTCCTAGTGGGATTAGTTCCCCATATATCTTCTAAGATTATGAGGTATACTTGGTGCTGTTCATAGTCTGAAAGTTTGTTGGAATAATCATTAGATGATTTTCCATAAGTTAAATTATATTAATTATGTACGTATCATGTGATGATATATATAATTAATTAATTTAACTAATTACAAGAATGAATTCTTGGCTTAATGGGCTTGAAAATTAGACTGATATTTGGGCCTCGAGGGTCACACACACATAAGAGTACTGTTCAGACGAGGTGGGTTGTGATTAGTGTCTGGGTTTTCATGAAAAATGTTGAATGTCTATAAATAATTGCGATGGGGTAGAACCCTGGGCCAAGTAATTGGCTCTGCCCTATCTGCCCTCTCTCTTTGTCTCTCTCTCTCCCTGGGGTGCCCCTCCCATCTATCTCCCTTGCTCCTGCATAGTCGAGTTAAGATCTGGTTGGCGTGTGGAGATCGCAGAGAGAAGCTCATCTGATTCGAGTGCTCGTGTAGATACTTGTGGAGATCATGCATCTGCGCAATTAACATCCCATCGATCTACACGGGAAATTCGCAACCCCGCTATGGTGAAGAATCTCTCTTCCCGTTCCAGGTTTTCCATTTTGATTTCAATCCTAGCATCGATATAATGAGGAATCGATTGTTTTCGCTGTGTCTTTGATGCAATTTCTTATAGTGGTATCTGAGCCAAGTTGCAGACATGATTGAAATCATGATTGCATCCACGTGTATTGCCTGTTATTATTGTTGGAAGCGGTCAAGCCTCATGAGAGGCCCATACGAAGAGGAGGAGTTGGTTCCAAAACCAACTCTCCACCCCACACACACCGCAAGGTGATATGTGGCTAATTTTTAATTAGTCTCCCTATAAAAGGAGAGTCATGCATGCAAGGAATACACCAATGTGAAGAAGAAAAAGAGAGAGAGCTAGCAACAGCCCTCTCACACACACACACCGGTGAGAGAGAGAGAAGAAAGAGGAGAAGAGGAGGAAGAAGAAGGGAGAAGGGCTACGGGAGCATCTTCGGGCTTCCTCAGGTATCTCTTTCCTCGAGATTCTTGTCTCTGGTATTAACCCCAAGAGTATCATTGGGGTCTCAGGTGTGTGGTCTCAATACTTGTGTGGAGGTTGTAATTCTCAGTTTATAGTCTGAGAGTAGAGTCGATGTATTATTTTGTTTTATTATAGTGGATTGGATTTGTCCAATTATTTTTTCAGTTTAGAGATTTGTACATAAAATCGTGTACATCGTCTCTGTTGTATTTTATTTTTGCAATTCTACATTTTGTGCTTGTGTGGTTGCCGAGTTCATCCTCAGTCGTTCACGCAGACGGGAAAAGGCCATTTTTCCCAACACGATGGTATCAGAGCCTGGTCGTCATATTGTTGACAACGTGAGACGAGATGGATGCAACCGTCGGCAGGATGATATCACTCAGTGGTAGCAACTGGGTGATATGGAAGGCCAAGATGGAGGACATCCTTTATTGCAAGGATCTCTACACACCCATTGAAGGTGTCGAGCACAAGCCAGCAGATATGTCAGAAGCCGCGTGGAAATAGCTAGATCGGAAGGCAATCGGCATAATACGATAGTGGTTGGATGATAGTGTGTTCTACCACGTGTCAGGTGAGACGACTGCTAAATCTCTGTGGCAGAAATTGCATGATCTCTACGAGAGAAAAACTGCAGGCAATAAAGTATTCTTGATCCGATAATTGGTGAACCTCAAGTTAAAGGAGGGGAATTCAGTTGCAGAGCACTTAAATGAAGTGCAGAGCATCATAAACCAATTGTCTGCAATGAAGATGGTGCTTGAAGACGAGTTACAAGCCCTATTGCTACTCAGCTCCTTGCCAGACAGTTGGGAGACCATTGTAGTCTCTCTAAGTAATTCTGCTCAAGATAATGTGCTGACTCTGAAGTACATGACCAGTAGTCTCTTAAATAAGGAGACAAGAAGAAAGTCACCATTGAGTGCCTCAACTTCACAGATCTTGGCAACAGAAGATCGTGGCAGAACAAGGTACAGGGACAAAACCTATGGAAAAACCAAATCAAGATCAAAGTCTAGATCCAGAATCACCGGCAAGTGTTATCATTGTGGCATTGCTGGGCACAAGAAGATAGACTGTAGAAAGTTGAAAGAAGAAAAAGATCAAAATAGAAAAGCTGAAGACAATGGGAAAGACAAGGAGATTACAGCGACCGTGTCTGACGAAGAGATAGTAGTTCTTCTCTCTAATGGTGGAAATTGTCTTACAATAGAGAAGGGTGGCACAATCTGGATTTTAGATTCTGGAGCATCCTATCATGCTACACCGTGTCGACATCTGTTCTCATCATATAGAATAGGTGATTTTGGTGTTGTCCATATGGGCAACACGGACACTTCAAAGATTGTGGGGATAAGAGATGTCTGTGTTGAGCCTTACACAGGGTGTCGACTCATTCTCAAAGATGTGAGACATGTTCCAGACCTCAGGATGAATCTGATGTCTGCAAGAAAGTTAGGTGAAGATGGCTACTCCACTACTTTCAGCCTGACAGGCTGGAAGCTGACAAAGGGTGCACTTGTGTTAGCAAGAGGTAGCAAGTATGGTACTCTTTATGGCATGAAGACACGGGTAAGCAAAGGTGAGATAAACACCATGGCAAATGGTTCCTTATCAGATTTGTGGCATAAAAGATTAGGACACATGAGCCAGAAGGGGATGAATCTACTTGTGAAGAAAGATCTCATTCCAAATATGAAAGGTACGCATCTAAGCCCTTGTGACCATTGTTTAGTTGGCAAGCAACATAGAGTTTCTTTTAAGAGAAATCGCCCAAAAAGAGCAACTGACCTTTTGGAGTTAGTTTATTTTGACGTTTGTGGTCCGATAAATGTAACATCAAAAGGTGGTGCTTCTTATTTTGTTACATTCATTGATGATGCATCGAGGAAAGTGTGGGCATTTGTAATGAAAAGTAAAAGTGAAGTCAGTAAAATTTTCAAAGTGTTTCATGCTACTGTTGAGCGTGAAACAGGAAAGTCTTTGAAAAGGCTACGCACAGACAATGGTGGTGAATATAGGCTTGGTCATTGAAGAAGTACTATATGAAGCATGAGATTTGGCATGAAAAGACTGTTCCTTATACTCCATAGCAAAATGGAGTTACAGAAAGGGTGAACAGGACCATTGTGGAGAGAATCATGAGTATGCTCTCCAGTTCCAAACTGCCGAAATCCTTTTGGGGTGAGGCAATGCATACTGCAGTGTATCTGATCAATCAGTCTCCTTCAGTGCCACTGGATGGAGACATTTCAGAGAGAGTTTGGTCAGGAAAAGAGGTGTCCTATGATTATCTAAGGGTCTTTGGCTGCAAGGCATTTATGCATGTGCCTAAAGAGCAAAGATCAAAGTTAGATGATAAAGCAATGCCACTTATATTTCTTGGATATGCAAATGATGAGTTTGGTTACAGACTCTGGGATCCAAAGGCGGAAACAATCTGTAGGACCCATGATGTTGTCTTTAGGGAGGATCAGACAATTGAGGACTTAGAGAAGTCTTTAGAGCAAGAGGTTACTGCAGACAATTTTCCCATGCCTGTGGTAATAGAACCTCAAGAACAGCCTGATGAGCAAGACGAGGTTGATGAAGAAGCTGAGGAAATAGACTTAGAGGTAGAAGAGCAACAGTCAGGTGACTTTCCCATGGAAGATCATGTTGACCAGTGACAAGATCTAGAGGGGGAGCATCCCTCTCAAGCAGAGCCAACTGAAGGGCAGTATGGGAGAGGAAAAAAGATCCAAATTCCTTCTACCAGGTATCCTTCCAATGAATATGTCATGCTTACTGACTGTGGTGAACCGGAATGTTTTGCAGAGGTGCAGGTTGATATGCACAAAGATAGGTGGATGCAGGCAATGCGGGAAGAGCTAGATTCCTTGCATAAAAATCACACCTATGATTTGGTAGAGTTACCAAAAGGTAAAAAGGTATTGCAAAACAAGTGGGTTTACAAGTTAAAGAATGAAGGACAAGGGCAAGTGAGGTACAAAGCCAGATTAGTGGTGAAGGGCTACAGGCAAAAGAAATGTATTGACTTTGATGAAATCTTTTCTTCTGTAGTAAAAATGTCATCTATAAGGGTGATATTGGGCTTGGTGGCATGTCTAGATTTAGAACTAGAACAACTAGATGTCAAGACTGCATTCCTTCATGGTGATTTGGAGGAAGAAATCTACATGGCACAACCAGAAGGATTTAAAGTTGCTGGAAAAGAACACATGGTTTGCAGATTGAAAAAGAACTTGTACGGACTGAAGCAGGCTCCTAGACAATGGTATCAAAAATTTGATTCATTTATGGTGGATCAAGGGTACCAAAGGTCAGCGACAGATCATTGTGTTTATATCAAAAAATTTTCTGGAGGTAACTTTATTATTCTTCTGTTATATGTAGATGATATGTTGATTATTGGAGAAGACATTCACATGATTGGCAGGTTAAAGAAAGACATGGGCAAGTTCTTTGATATGAAGGACTTGGGACCAGTACAACAAATATTGGACATGAGAATCACTCGTGACAGGAAGGCCAAGAAATTGTGGTTGTCACAAGAAAAGTATGTTGAAAAAGTGCTTGATAAATTCAACATGAAAAATGCCAAGCCAGTTGGCACTCCACTTGTAGGTCACTACAAGTTAAGCAGTGAGCAGTGTCCATCTTCTATAGAGGAGCAGAAGAGTATGGAGAAGATACCATATGCCTCAGTAGTGGGGAGTCTCATGTACGCCATGGTATGTACACGTCCAGACTTGGCTTATGCAGTTGGCTTAGTGAGCAGATACTTATCTAATCCAGGTAAAGAACACTGGGAAGCAGTGAAGTGGATTATGAGGTATCTCAAGGGCACATCAAACCATTATTTATGTTTTGATGGTTCTAAGCCAGAAATAGAAGGATTTGTAGATGCAGACATGGCAGGAGATTTGGACTCTAGAAAGTCCATATCTGGTTATGTATTTACTTTTGCCGGGGGAGCTATGTCATGGCAGTCCAGGTCACAAAAATGTGTTGCTCTGTCAACTACAGAAGCAGAATATATTGCAGTTACAGAGACATGCAAGGAGATGTTGTGGATGAAGAAGTTTCTCCAAGATATAGGTCTTACACAGGAGGCCTATGTGTTACATTATGATAGTCAAAGTGCTATACACTTAGCAAAGAATGCAGCTTATCACTCCAGAACAAAACATGTCGATGTTCGGTATCACTGGATCCGAGATGTTCTTGAGAAGAAGCTGTTGCAATTGGAGAAGATCCGCACAGAGAAAAATCCATCAGACATGATGACGAAGGTCCTACCAAGAGATAAACACAACAGGTGTAAGAGCTTGGTAGGAATGACTACCATTTTAGCAAGATACAATAACAAGACATAGTCTCTCTCATAAGGCTGAAGGGGGAGATTGTTGGAAGCGGTCAAGCCTCATGAGAGGCCCATACGAAGAGGAGGAGGAGTTGGTTCCAAAATCAACTCTCCACCCCACACACACCGCAAGGTGATGTGTGGCTAATTTTTAATTAGTCTCCCTATAAAAGGAGAGCCATGCATGCAAGGAATACACCAATGTGAATAAGAAAAAGAGAGAGAGCTAGCAGCAGCCCTCACACACACACACCGGTGAGAGAGAGGGAAGAAAGAGGAGAAGAGGAGGAAGAAGAAGGGAGAAGGGCTACGGGAGCATCTCCGGGCTTCCTCAGGTATCTCTTTCCTCGAGATTCTTGTCTCTGGTATTAACCCCAAGAGTATCATTGGGGTCTCAGGTGTGTGGTCTCCATACTTGTGTGGAGGTTATAATTCTCAGTTTATAGTCTGAGAGTAGAGTCGATGTATTATTTTATTTTATTATAGTGGATTGGATTTGTCCAATTATTTTTCCAGTTTAGAGATTTTTACATAAAATCTTGTATGTCGTCTCTGTTGTATTTTATTTTTATAATTTTACATTTTGTGCTTGTGTGGTTGTCGATTTCATCCTCAGTCGTTCACGCGGACAGGTCCATTTTTCCCAACAATTATCGCCCATTCTCAAATTTTTGCGGCTACGACACACCCATGAGATGGGGGGTTGAACTCCATGGGATGGGATCTGGATCACCAAGGGAAGGTGGCCAGGGTCGATGAGGATTGTTGGGGAGGGCAATCGATGGTGGTTGGGGGCTCTAGTGGCAGCTAATTAGGCCGGGGATGCCACTACACCACCGGGCTTGCCCTATGTGCAGGCGGCTTTATCGGAGACTTAGCCAGCTGCACAACGCGCTAGGGAGACACCCGCGACCCCACTTGCGTATCCCATGGTGGTGGAGGCGGCAAGGCCATCGTGCCCTCCTTCTAGTAGGCAGAGCCGCCGACGTTTGGGGGTGGCCACCGGATTTCAAAACAAAAACAAAATAGCACAACGTCTTCTCCAGCACCAGTGGTCGGTGTTGGACTACCGTCCGATGGCCTCGAAGGTGGCTGGCTAGTTGGCGGCAGAAAACCCCTTCGTGGGCAAGGCATTGCAGCTAGGGTTTGGAACCCTAGCCGCTGCCCCACCTCCTATCGGGTGAGGAAGGAGGCGTTCGCGGGTCCTTCATTGGTCCAAGGAGATCCACCCCGGATCTAGCCCCAAACTGGGATCCGCAAACGCCTTTCCTCTTCTCTCATGGCGGGCCGGCCTTGAGATGGCCCATTTAGCCTGTTTGAAGTGTTTTGGCAAGTTTTTAAAAGGGTTTTAAAATATGTTAGGCATTAGGTGTTTGATTAATTGTTTTTAATTTGTTAATGACTGTTAATCAAGCCCTAAACTAATACACCTAGATTATCATGTCTAACAGTATTTAAAAGTGTTTTAAATTTTTGTTAAATACATGATACTATATTAAATGTTAGAATTAGATTCTAATTAGTTTAATTTGGGTGTTTAAGAGATGATTAGCTTTGATAACAGGGGAATATCATGTGTCTAAATTATTTGGACATGTTATTTAATTATCTAAATTATTTAATTGATTATTTCCTCAATGATATTGTGAATATTGTTGCTGGTTATTTGAAATAATTGTTATTTCAAACTCCAATAAAAAATATATATGCATATATTTGAATATATATTATAGCGGTAATCTTATATATGGTTAACACTATATGATGCATGTGATGTGTCATGATGTGTGATGAGATGATCATGGACTTAAGGTTATCATGTGATGATATCTATGAATGCATGTATAATGTAATGGTGGTTATTTTAAGGGGCCTGTGTGCCTCCTCCTCTGTCTCTTTATCCATATTGTACATTCTATCTCCCTCCAGTTATATACTCCCCTTGATATAAATAAAAAATTCTTATATTTATTTGATGTACAATTTATGGGCCTGTGTGCCTCATTCAATTACATTATGTAATTATTTAGAAGAGGATTTGCTGAGAAGAGTGGACCACCTGGGAGGCCTCCTTTGTAACGACCTGAGAATCCGATTATCAGGAGAGACCCGATAACCCGAGACTCGAACCGCCGCCCACGAGCCGAAAGGGCTCGGAAGGGCTAAAAGGAGTGTGGAGGCACAAAGAAATAGGAAATAAAGCAGGACAACAATTAACAGAAATAAATAAACAACTACAGCTACAACAGAGTCCAGTCCAACAGAAAGTACAGTCTAAAGTAGTAAAGCGTATCACATGCCGAGTGAACACTCGGCCCGGCAAGCTGGCAACTGAGAACCCCCGAACAGCACCCTCGAACCTCGAGGAAGAACCGCTACACCTGAAAAGCAGGGAATGAGTCTCCAAAACAGAGACTCAGCAGGGATCCCACGGAACCCCACTCGGAAACAACCGCGGTAGCGGAAAGGAAAGCAACAAGAGCAACCGTAACAGCAGGAACAGTAAACCCGGTGGCCAGTCGAAACTCGGCACTACAACTACTCCTACTGTACCCGAAAGCACACTCCGATCTCGCAATCGAGGCTACCGAACCACACTAGTATCACCTACTGAAGTAAAAACCCATGACAACCGCGCCGTAGAGGCCTATCTCCCAGGACATGGCCAACTTGGACACACTGTCCAAGGTGCAACCCCGACCACCTGGTCACGAGTACCGCACAGCAAGACGCAACCTCGACAAAGCTACTAGCACTAGTCTCACAGCACGAGAACCCACACACGCGCCATGGCGAGACAACAGAAACTCAACGGTCAACACGACCAAGACCCGAAGGTCAAAGTCACAGAGACTGACAGTCTGTCACTCCCGACTCAACAGGAGCACCTCCCACTAGAAGCACAGTCGGTAGCGTCCCCTGACGTCTTACACCGCACCGCAGGTGAACTGCCTGACGTGGTAGCTCCTACCAAAGGCACGAACACCGCACAAGTAACCACAAACGAGTGACTAGCTGGGGTCACGCTCGTCAGCGTGGGTCCAACCGCCCCCAACCACGTGTGCACACACAGACCGTGCGTCCCTGGTCTGGCCCTCTGACCGGTTTTCCCCTCAGCCGGACTCTGGCTGCAAGACGTGGGGCCCGAAGGAAACCGGTCCACAAACCGTCTCTAAGGGTAGCCTCTCCACCACTCCCTGGTGGGACCACACGCGTGTAAGCAGGCTACGACTAGTGGAGGGTCACTGAGAGAGTAGACTCTCAAGTCAACGAAAAATAGCCTCCAAACCCGACGAAGTACGGGGACCATCCCACGTACCAGCACCGTCGCACGGTGACCACGGTCGGAAAAGAAACAGGACTCACAGTCCACGGCCGCGCACACACCCTGCGCGAGAGTCAAGAAAACCCAAGTGACGCTAAGCCACTGGACTCTGGACAGTCCTCTAGACGCACTACACCCAACGGTCCTTGAGTCACAAGACTCGGGGTCAAGACCGTTGTACGCAACAGCACAAGGCCGTCAATCTAGTCCAATCTCTAGGTCTAAAACCACGGTAGCATGAATACCGAGATAGCTCACGAGCCGCCGAGACCATTCCCTCGGGAAGGGAAATGAGAAGCCTTCCAATCCCAGGTAGGGCAACTGGACTCACAGTCCAAGGCCACACACACAGCCCACGCGAAAAGCACAGAAGCATGATTCCCAAGGCAGCGCCCAAGCCGCCACGCCGATAACTGGACTCGCAGTCCAAGGCCAAACACATGGCCCACTCGGGAATCATCTTCCAGGAAAACTCACGACATGCGGGGGAACCCCACCGCACACACACCGATACACGGTGACTCGATCGAGCGTAACACGAAAGCCCGGAACACGTGGGGTCACCCGGACCCACCACACCTACGGGCATGCTAATCGAGGTAACACGGTCCTTCTGACACCCCAGAAACATGGACACGGAACCCACGGGGTGTCCGGGACACTCACGAGGCCGAAAGGTCGACCATTGGATCACAACCGGGTCGACCGGAGACCAATTCCATGCGAACGAAACATGTTACGCAGTCACGGTCACCTGGTGACCGCGACTACACAGTCACGATCACCTCATGACCGCGACCACACAGTCACGGTCACCCTATGACCGCGACTATCCAGACGCAAAAATGAAGATAATGGTCACCTGAGGACCGCAACCCGATAGTCACGATCACCTGAAGACCGCGACTAGCCTAAAGCGATCTGTCGCAAGACCGCGACTCTTGCCGACTCTCTCGGCCAGGTAAACGCGGTTCTCCTAAGACCGCGACCAATGAACGCGGTTACTGGTAGACCGCGATCATTTCGAAAAATCGAGAACGGCGGGAAAATGTCCAAAATTTCGATCCACGCCCCGATCACCCCCGGGTGATGGGGAAACAAAGGGGAATCCATCCCCAAGCCCCTAGACATGCATCTAAACCCCTGGATCGGCCAAAAACACCGTAAAACGAGAGATCCGGCTCACTCCCCCAAAATATGGATTTTCCCCAAATCACCCCGATTAGCCCGCTCGGCTCACCACGGCCTACGAAACTCACGGGAAAGGAAGAGCACGAGCTAGGGGTCCATCTCCCTACCTCCACCGAAGAAACGACGCGCCGTGGACGCCGATCCACGAAGAAAACGTCGTGAAACCCTCGCCGCTCCACGAACCCGCGGCCAAGCTTCCACCCGCCACCGGCCCTCGATCCTTGACCCGTTCCCCGTTCCTCGCCTCCTGCCATCGCCGCCTCGCCCTCCTCCGCCACCTTCGGCCGCCCGGGGAGAGGGGGAGAGAAAGAGATGAGAGAGAGTGAGAAAGAGAGAATGAGAGGGGGAGAGAGAAAAGGGTTAATATATATAGAAAAATCCAAAAATTCTAGAAATTCAAAAAAATTATGAAAAATTACCTCCGCGATCCTCGGGAGGAGCACAACACAGTGGTACTATCCCGAAGTCGGAGAACGCCACGGTTCGCCCTGCACAGAGTTCCGAAGGCACATCAGGGAAAAACACGTGTAAAGCACAAAATACACTCCGAGATCCACTAAAATAATCCGAAAAAAAATCCGGGGCATTACATCCTTGGAGAAGAAGTCTTCAGCAAGTGCATGTGATCCAAGGCTTGATGTTTTTCCCATAAGACGTGGATTGTCGTTTGGCTCTGGCAATGCCACACTAGAATTAGAAGTCAATGATCATCCATGTTTTATATTTGCATATATATGATATATGTGGTATGTGCTACTAAGTATATATTTCTATACGAGTATATATATGATACTCAAAATCGAAATATAATTATGTAGCACATATAATTTTGGATGATACCAAAATGAAAGCCTAAAATACCCACATTCAAATTTAAGTTGTAAACATCAGTCATTAAGAACATATCACGTAGCCCACCATCATTATAGACCTAAGGTTAATCTTCATTTCAAATGGATTTGTTGTGCTACCATAAGACTCATTTGATTTAAGGATTGGTCTAAGTCTATGGCATAATGATGTCTTTAAGAGATAGATAAATGTTGCAGTTTTGTTGTGCTACCACAAGAGCTATAACACTAATCTATACTCTCTACGTAATGATGGATCAACTTAACCAAGTCACTTTAATTTGTTATGCTACCACAATGTCATGGTGATTTAGGGGCTAAATTTGATCGGATATTACAAAAGTTACAAGTATCAAGAGTTGATTGCCCGAGGAATATGATGTAATTTATTGTGCTTCCACAAGGTCACATGCATGATGTCCTAAGGATTCCGATCTCCACTAGGAGAATGTAGAATTCTCCCGTTTTGTGTAATTAAGGGTTGCATAGATCGCTAAAAAATAGTGGGAGCAAAATCTAGATTAAAGATCTTATCCAGATTTCATGAACCATCTACTTATTATCATTATATTTCCTTGTAGGTCGCTATGTCATCCGCTAATCCTCTTTGTGGCATACTTGATGCCAACAAGCTCAGTGGACCCAATTATTCAGATTGGCTCTGAAACTTGAGGATAGTCCTTAGGTGTGAAAAGTTAGCCTATGTCCTAGACGAGGAAGACCTAATAGAGTCTGATGTTAATGCTAGTGAGAAAGAAATGCTTGCATATGAGAATTGGAAGGAAGATTATATGAAAGTCAAATGTTATATGCTTGGATCCATGTCTAATGACTTATAAAGGCAACATGAAAATATGGATGCCAAAAAGATTCCGATCCACCTCAAAGAGTTGTTTGGGGAGCAGAGTCGAACATAGTGATATGAGATGTCCAAGAAACTGCTCAGGACCCGCATGATTGAGGGCACCTATGTGCAAACTCATGTGCTCAAAATGATAGAATGGATAGAGAGGCTCAATGCACTTGGTTTTGTTATGAGCAATGATCTAAGTATTGACCTCATCCTCCAATCTCTTCTTGAGACATTTTCTTAGTTCATCATAAACTTCAATATGAATAAGATTGAGGTTACACTAGTTGAGCTGCTCAATATGTTGAAGACAGTTGAGGGCACTATCCAAAAGAAGAAGTCAAATGTCTTGCTTGTTGGTAAGACCAACAAGAAAAGGAAAGTAGGGCATGCCTTTAGGAAAGGCAAGGGAAAGAAGCCTATGAAGACTAAACAAGCTACTCAAAAGGACAAAGGAAAAACTAATAATAAAGGTCAATGTTTCCACTGCTACAAAGAAGGGCACTGGAAGAGAAACCGCAAGATTTATCTTGCAGAAAAGGTAAAAGAAGAGCTTGATGAAGCTAAAGATATTCTCATGATTGATCTTAACTTGTTTTATAGAGAATCAACATCTTGGGTATTAGATACTAGATGTGTTTCTCATATCTACCATGACTTGTAGGTGTTAACAAGTAAAAGAAGGTTGAATCATGGAGACGTTGACTTGAGATTTGGAAATGGAGCAAAAGTTGCTGCATTGGCTGTGGGGACAGAAAGGCTCAAGTTACCTTCAGGAGACATTGAAACTTCAAGATTGTTATTATGTTCCTACCATTATAAGAAACATCATTTCTATTTCTTGTTTAGATAGAGATGGATATTCATTGAGATTGGAGACTAATAGTTGCTCTATTTATCTTGGAGACAAATTGTTTGTTTCAGGATATATGCTCAATGGTTTATATTTACTTAATATTGCATATGATGTATATCTTGTAAATAGGTCTCCTAAAATTAAAGATAAAGGTATGAATCAAGCATACCACTGACATTGTAGGTTGAGTCATATTAATGAGAATAGAATCACCCAGTTGCAAAACAATAGATACATTGATCTATTCGATTATGAATCATTTGCAACTTGTGAATCCTATCTCATGGGTAAGATGATTAAAGCTCCATTCTCTAGACATGGAGAAAGAGCCAAGGACTTATTGGAACTCATACATATTGATGTATGTGGTTTAATGTCTGTGTATACCATGGGAGGTTTTTCATACTTCATTTCATTTATAGATGATTTCTCAAGGTTCAGATATGTATACTTAATGAAGTATAAATCAGAAGCCTTTGAGAAATTTAAAGAGTTTAAAAATGAAGTTGAGAAATAAATAGAAAAAAATATTAAGACACTTCAATCAGATGGAGTTGGTGAATATTTGAGTATTGAATTCACACAATATCTCAATAATAATGGTATCCTATCTCAATGGACCCCTCCTTGTGTGTCACAATTAAATGGTGTATTTGAAAGGAGGAATCATACCCTATTAGACATGGTATGATCAATGATGAGTTATGTCAAACTGTCAGTATCTTTGTGGGGATATGCATCGGAAACAACCGTATATCTGTTGAACAAGTTTCCTAACAAGTCAGTCTCTTTCACTCCATATGAGATATGGAGAGGGAAGAAACCATACTTTAAACATGTTAAAGTTTGGGGTTGTCCATCCCATGTGAAAAGGCATGATCTAGATAAACTGGAATGTAGGACAGATCAGTGCAAATTTGTGGGATATCCAAAACAAAGTACTTTTAGGTATTATTTCTATCATCCCAGTGAACAAGGAGTGTTTATCATTGAGTGGGTAGTCTTCCTTGAGAAGGAATATCTTTTTAAGGAAGATAGTGGGAGCAAGATAGATCTATAAGAAGTTCCAGAAACACAAATCAACACTAACTCTTTTGATGAGTCCTCACTTGAGGAACTTGTTTAATCAGATACACAAAAAGTTCAAAAGTCAGATAGAGTACCAAGGCAACATGATAGATATGCTGGACATATCATTGATGGTAAGCAAACGGTACACTACAATGAGGATGATGATAGTCAGACCTATCAAGAAGTCATTGGTGGCCCTGACTCTGGAAAATGACAAGAAGCAATGAATTCTGAGATTCAGTCCATGTAAACCAACCAAGTTTGAAACTTGGTAGATTTACCAGAAGGTATAGTATCTATTGGTTACAAATGGATCTTCAAAAGGAAGATCAGTGTAGATGGACAGATTGATACTTACAAGGCAAGACTTATAGCAAAAGGGTATCGTCAAAGACAATGAGTTGACTATGGTGAAACTTTTTTGCCAATTGTCATGATAAAATCAATCAGAATTCTTTTTGCCATAGTTGCATACTATGACTTCAAAATTTGGCAAATAGATGTTAAGACGACATTTCTTAACGGTAACCTTCAAGAAGAGGTGTATATGATACAACCTGAAGGATTTACATCCATAGAGCAACCAGATAAAGTATGCAAACTACAGAGATCCATTTATGGTTTGAAGCATGCTTCTCGAAGTTGGAATATGAGATTTGATGAGATGATCAAATCTTGTGACTTCGTTAAGAACGAAGGTGAACTTTGTGTATACAAGAAAGTCAGTGGGGGTGTAATGGCCTTTCTAGTGCTTTATGTTGATGACATCCTACTAATTGAGAATGATGTAGGAATGTCATCAACTGTAAAAGTATGGTTATCTAATTCTCCATGAAAGATTTGGGAGATGCAACCTATGTCCTAGGGATAAGGATCTATAGAGATATATCCAAAAGAATGCTAGGTCTATCTCAATCAATGTCCATAGATACCATTGTCAAAAGGTTTGACATGAAAAATTCTAAGAGAGGTCTCATACTGATGAGGCGTGGAATTTATCACTCTAATGATATGTCTCCCAAGACATCAGATGAGAGAGCATATATGAGTAGAGTTCCTTATGCTTCAATAATAGGATCTATCATGTATGTTATGCTATGTATGAGGCCTGATGTGGCACATGCACTAAGTGTCACGAGTAGATATCAGGTAGATCCAAGTGAAGAACACTGGAAGACTGTGAAATGTATCCTTAGATACTTGAGAAGGACTAAGGATGTATTTTTAGTTTATGGAGGAGATGATTTGAGACTTAGCGGATATACTGACTTTAGCTTCCAATCAGATCAAGATGATAGCAAATCCATGTCAAGGTTTGTGTTCATGTTGAATTAATAGTGGAGCGGTGAGCTGGAAAAGTTCAAAGCAAGAAACTACTACCGATTCAACAACAGAAGTTGAATACATTGCAGTGGCAGGAGTGGCCAAGGAGGCGGTGTGGATGAAGATGTTCATCACTAAGCTTGGTATAGTCCCAAGCATTTCAGATCTTGTCCCATTATTGTGTGACAATAATGGGGCAATAACACAAGCGAAAGAGCCACAGTCTCATCAGAAGTCGAAGCATATTTTGAAGTGCTTTCACTTGATCAAAGAGATCATTGGTAGTGGAGACACAGTTATAGAAAATGTTTCTTCAAATGATAATATAGCATATCCCTTGACTAAACCTCTATCTCAAAATATTTCTGAGTGTCACCTAAGGTCCATGGGTGTAGCGACCTAAGATCCGGATATCAGGAATAGCCCGTACCATTCAAATCCTGCCCTGCCGCCCACGAGCCGGAGGGCTCGGAAGGGCTAAAAGGTGTGTGTGGAGTACATAGAAATAAGAAATAAAGCATGACAATTCGATAATTAACAGAAATAAATAAACTAACTACAACAGAGTCCAGTCCAACTAAAGTACAGTCTAAGGCAGAGAAGCATACCCAACACCGAGGGAACACTCGGCCCGACGAGCTGGCAACTAAGAGCCTCTGCGTAGCACCCTCGAACCCCGAGGAAGAATCTCCACACCTGAAAAGAAGGGGTCAGCCTCCTATCACTAGCTCAGTAGGGGTCCCGCGGAACCCCAACCGGAAACAACGGCGATGAAAGAAAGCTGTAACAACAGCAGGAATAACAAACATGGTGGCTGGTAAAACCTCGGCTCTACAGCCATTCCTACTATATCGAAGAACACGCCCCGATCTCATAATCGGGGGACCACCGGACTAACAGAAAACCCTGGCTACGCTGCCGAAAAACCATCACGACACCACTGTCGTGGAGGCTTATCCTCACAGACGAAGGCCTAGCCTAAGACCACGCGGTCTGGGTGACACAATCACGACCTCACCGTCATGGACCCTACACCGTGTAGGGAGAACCCTCGGTAATGCTCACCAGAAACCCTAGATCTCTACCTCGGGAAAACACCCAGAAACTACGTGTAAAACTACACCTCGCAGACGAGAAACAGAACTCGAGAAGCTCACGTCACGTGACGGGAGTACCTGCCCACAAGAAGCAAGGCCGGATGCATCCACTGACATCTTAGTCCGTGCCTCAAGTGTCTCCCTACTCGCCCTAGGCGAAAACTGAGACACCGTGACAGTAACCAGGAACACGGAACAAGGACTAGCTGGGGTCGCGCTCGTCAGCACGGGTCCGACGCCCCCAACCACGTGTGCACACACAGACCATGCGCCCTAGGTCAGATCCTTTAGCTGGTTCTTCCCCATAGCCCAGACTAAGGCTGCGGGGAGGGGCCCTATGGTAACCAGCCTAAAAACTGTCTCTCTCGGGTAAACCGCTCCACCACTCCCAGGTGAGTCAGCACACACGTGCTGTAAGAAAGCTATGACTAGTGGGAGGACACTGAACGTGAATATGGAAAGTCACGCACGCACCCATTGCGAGTAACACGGAGTACCAGGTGGCTCAAGGCCACCAACTCAGGACAGCCATCTAAAACTACTAACCCAACGGTCCTTGAGTCACAAGACTCAGGTCAAGACAGTTGTACAGGGACAGCTCCACGCAGTCTATCTGTCCTAACCCTAGGGTCAGAAACCTTGGTACGATAACTCACGAGGCGGCATGCGACCGCCGAACCTAATCCCTTCCAAAGGGAAGCTAAGAAACCCTCCAGCCCCAGGCTGGGTGACTGAACTCACAGTCCAAGTCCATACACATGACCCACTCGGAAACCACCTTCCGGAGAAACCCACATCGTGCGGGGAAAGCCCTCCACACTCATATTGATACACGGTGACTCGACCTAGCGAGAACACGAAAGCCCGGAACACATGGGGTCACCCGGACCCCCAAAACCCATGGGCACGCTAATCGAGGTAGCTTGATATCTCCGGACACCCAAAAAGCACACTCACGGAACCCACGGGGTGTCCGGGACTTCCACGAGGCCATAGGTCGGTCATTGGATCTCAACCGGACCGACCAGGGCTCAAAATAGTGCGAACAGAACACGGCCCATACAAAACCCATGTGGTGGTCTTCCTTGAGACCGTCACCTTAGGTGGCGGTCTCCACTGGACCGTTACCCTCAAGTAGCGGTCCCCTCAAGGCCGCTACCTATTGGGACCACTTGGCAGAATGCGGCCATTGCCCTGGCCGCAACTCGGAGGAAACGGTCAGACACCTGACCGCCCTCTCCGGACTAGGGATGCCAAAAATACCCGCAAACCTGATTACCCGCATTATCCGACCCGTGATGGGTCGGGTAATACCCGAATAAACGGATATGGATTCGGGTTCGAATACATTTAAAATACCCGTTTCATATTCGGATAGGGTATGGATTTAGTGCACCCAAACTTGTACCCGATCCGAACCCGCTCTTAATAATTTATTGTGCATGGTAGGCCTATGATTTTGACATGAACTCAATCCATTGTCCGTCTTGTTGAGTTTGTGAGTTTAGACTTCTTGCTAAAATTATAAGGTCATTTTTATAAAACATAAAAATTACTTTAGAAAGGAAAGAATTGACCGGATTTCTTTTTTTCTAATTCCCATAAATCTCACATTTCTTTGGATGTGAATGTGGACTCATGCTTTATGGATGGATACGGATATTCACGGATATATCCATACCCATGACGGATATACCGGTATCCATACCCGCGAAAATAATAGGGTACTATCTGGGTATGGTATTAGTAAAATTTTCACGGATAGGGTATGGTATTGGTCTACCCGAGCTGAACCCGATCCATTGACATCCCTACTCCGGACCCATGAAGTGGTGGTCCTGGCCTGACCGCTACTATCAAGTGGCAGTCAGTGGCGAGGCCGCTACTTCGAACCGACTTACCGGAACAAGTGGCGGTCCCCAGAGGGCCGCCTCATGTAGTGGCGGTCTCTGGTACGACCGCTACTTCGTTCCGAACCCAAAAATGGCGAAGTCCGCGGAAAACTCCATTCCCCGCCCCGTTCATACCCATGTGAAGGCGAAAATAAGGGAAAACCATTCCCCTACCTCTCTAGCACCGAGAGGACCCATTTAAACTCCAAAAACACAATCAAAACGGAAGATCCGACGCTCACCCCAAAATCATACATTATGCCCCCCGGCGGGAAAATAAACCCTCTCGGCTCACCTCGGGCTACCAAACTCGCGGAAAATGAAGTACATGGGCTAAGGATCCATCCCCCTACCTCCACCGAAGATTCTGCATGCCGATGACGCCGATTTGCCACAAAAATGCCGTTTAAACTGCCGCCGGCTTGCGAACTCGCCGTGAGCTCCATCGTGAGCCACCGCCCCTCGATCCTTGCCCATCTTCGCCCGCTCCTCGCCCGCGTCGCCTCCGTCTCACCCCCGCCTTGCTTCCGTCGGCCGCCAGAGAAGAGAGGGGAGAAAGAGAGAACGTGAGAAGAGAGAGGGAGAGAGTGAGGGTTGTGAGGAGAGAGAGAGGGGGGCTGATATAAAGGAAAAATCTAAAAAATATGAAAAATCGAGAAAAGGCATCCCCCGGATCCTCAAAAAACGCACAATGCGTTAGTAACGTTCTGGAGTTGGAGAACGCAATGGTTCGCCCTACACGGGGTTCCAAAGGCTCAACAGGCAAAAACACGCATAAATCGAAAAACTCACTCCGGGACCCAATAAAGCGATCCAAAACCCACAGATCCTGATCCGAACAATATCTGAAAAATTCAGGACGTTACAACCCTCCCCCCTTAAAGAAATTTCATCCTCGAAAATTTAGGACAAGCGCCAAGCCACATGGGGAGAACACCCCAAACCAACTGACAACGCTGTCAGAGCTCCGACTAAAACTTGACACTCGCGGAAACACAGTTCCTGAGGGACACTGCCAGACCTTAATCGCGAGCAACACCTCACTCACACTCCAACACACATCGATCATCAGAGCAGGCATACTACAAAAAGCACAAGTCTGGCATCACCTCAGTCACAATGAAAACCAATCACAGCATCGCTGCCACAATCTCGCTCACCCAGGAGACACAACCCTCGTTGTGAGAAACAACCATCGATCCATCCCATGGTCGGCGGACCAAACAAACGTCAACTTCACTACCAGCTGATCACCACAAATCAGTCAGCTCCACGCCAAGGACCAACTCACACCTGGCAAGCCGAACGTTATAACCGCATTGGACCAGCTTTGTCAGAACTCAAACTTCGACAAAGCCCAGATCCCAATCCAGAAAAGGCACATCACGAAAACATCCACTAAGGCCTCACTGGCACACGACTCTCACCATTCCTGATCTGCTACAACCAGCATCTTCTATCTGTGAAAGACCGCTTGCTGGTCACCGGCTACTCGTCAATGAGAAACCTTGACTTACTTAGCTTCTTCCTTCTTTCCTGGCCCTTCACCAGGTCTGAAGGGTACATTCCAAATCTCGACAGGCCATCCGTTGACTCTCACACAGACCAACACCACATCTGATCTCGAGCCTCACGCCAACTCTACCCTCTCAGGGGAGCACGACGGAATCAATTGGCGAGATTTCCACAATCCTCGGTCCTCACATCACTCGACTTAGACTTACAGGGAAATCCTCCTGTGCTGGTTACAGACCACGGATCACCATCCAACGCCAACGTCCCTTCAAGAACCTTCATGCGCAGGCGCGGTCCATCGTCTTGTCTCTTCAAATCCTATCTCATCTCAATTACTCCTAATGGATGCCTGCCAATCCTCGGCTCCGCTCTCACCACAGAGCCACGAGGCATATCTTGAACGATCCTCGGCACATGTCTCCAGAACAGACGAGTGTCGCCTGCCACCACAACATCCTGGTCGACAACGCCGCGACCAATACACACTAGTCCCCAAATAACACATATTCTTATCACCGTTGAGTCCTCTTCCACATCATTCTGAAACTCTCGGACTCAGCAGGGTCTCTTGATAATACTGACCTTACCGTAGCCGATCACACGGCTAGCATTACCGGCCGCTCACAGCTACCAACTAAGACTCATAATTTCTCAGAGATCACTTCTCAAGGACCACAATCTCATCTGAGGACACAACTTCCAACGCGAGTCGAGCACCAAGCCACTAATTTCGACTAACACGTCCCCATCCTCCGTCAGGCGATATCCTTAACAACCCCATCCGGGTCTAACTCCAACGCCTGACACAGCTTCCAACGCATGAATAGGGTACTCGTGTGGCAAACTTGCCAACATATTTCCCCAACTCTCCACCTGCTAGTGCCACAACCACAATATCTCAAGCAACAGCACGGCAACAACACGTCTCACACAGCCGAAGACATTAATCTCACATCGAGGAACCAATCCTCCAATGCTCTACATATCCTCAGGAATCCACCCGTAGCAACCGACGCTACGATCCCAAACCTGTGGGTTATGGGCCCACTAGGCTTCCGTTGTGCACTCTGATCCACACGCACAGCCAACACAGATGACTCGGGATCCGCCATCCCGACGATCCTCAACTCGGTTGGCTAACTCCAAAAGATAGGGTGAGGAAAGCTCCATTACCTTGAACCTCGAGCATAGACTCTCTCTCCAAATCTAGCAATCCTAGGCAACTCTGTAGGCTCCAATTCTCAAGACATCGAAAATCACAACACCAGCCGCAAATTCTCACGAACACCGCCCATTTCGGCACTCGTCCTTCCGGAATAGTGCCAACGCACCCTTACACATCTGGGAACGTGCAACGCTTCTCACCGGCAACCACCTTGCCAACACAGGACGCGTCTCGCACAGATTTTATGGCACACAAGGCCAACCAATCCGAACACACGACGCATCCAAGAGTGGTGCAATGGCCCCAAATTCCGTAATCCGGGCCACGGACCAAGCCACCGCCAAACAATCTCGAACCAAATATAGGACTAAGATAGTCTATTTACGCGCAGAAACGTAGGACTAAGAGCTCCCTGGGACATCTCTACCCAATCTTGCCTCGAAATCCGCAAAAATAATCGGGACCGACTCGTCATTTCTGACACCATAGAGCACAACAGGAATGTTGGGCTCGACAATTCGCAGCTCATCTGGAAGATCTTCCGCTCGTCCGAGCACATCTCTCGACCAGAACACCCGTTATGCCATCTCAAACCACAACATTAACACCTCAGGGGCTGGATAACCTCAGACTAGGGTGGCCAAGCTCAATAACAACTCCCCCAGAGCATGCTCACGGCCACTTAACCACGAGCAATCCTCGCCAGCCACCTGACCTTACAGCAAATGCCTCGAACACAGCACCGCAGATCCGCACCTGCCGACAACCTCTGTCCAACGCAGCACAACTAGGGCCACCACCCATCGGGAAGAAATCTCTCTATCACATCCCTTGGGCCCCACACCGACAGTCCAACAGAGCAGCAACCACCTTCGCAGCGCCAACGCAGCGCACTCAAGCTCTCAAGCGAGAAATAAAGCGAAAAATAAGCACAAAACCCTATCCCAGCTACCGACTGTACTGGACCTTACGGACTCTGATCACTGTAATATCTTGAATTTCCATGCACGTCCACAACCACGACTCTGATACCAGTAGTAGCGACCCAAGATCTAGATATCGGGAATAGCCCAATACCATTCGAATGCTGGCCCACCGCCCACGAGCCGGAGGGCTCGGAAGGGCTAAAATGTGTGTGTGGAGTACATAGAAATAAGAAATAAAGCAGGATAATTCGACAATTAATAGAAAAAAAATAAACTAACTACAACAGAGTCCAGTCCAACTAAAGTACAGTCTAAGACAGAGGAGCGTACCCAACACCGAGGGAACACTCGGCCCGACGAGCTGGCAACTAAGAGCCTCCGCGCAGCACCCTCGAACCCCGAGGAAGAACCGCCACACCTGAAAAGCAGGGGTAAGCCTCCTATCACTGGCTCAGTAGGGGTCTCGCGGAACCCCAACCGGAAACAACGGCGGTAATGAAAAGTTGTAACAACAGCAGGAACAGTAAACACGGTCGTCGGTAAAACCTTGGCTCTATAGCTACTCCTACTGTACCGGAGAACACGTCCCGATCGCACAGTCGGGGGACCACCGGACTAATAGAAAACCCTGGCTACGCTGCCAGAAAACCATCACGACACCACTATAGTGGAGGCCTGTCCTCATAGACGAAGGCCTAGCCTAAGACCACGCGGTCTGGGTTACATAATCACGACCTCGCCATCATGGACCCTACACCGTCTAGGGAGAACCCTTGGTAACGCTCACCGGAAACCCTAGACCTCTATCTCGGGAAAACACCTGGAAACTACGTGCAAAACTACGCCTCGCAGATGAGAAATAGAACTCGAGAAGCTCACGTCACGTGACGGGAGTACCTGCCCGCAAGAAGCAAGGCTGGATGCGTCCACTGACGTCTTAGTCCGCGCCTCAAGTGTCTCCCTACTCGCCCCAGACGGAAACTGAGACACCGTGACAGTTCCAGGAACACAGAACAAGGACTAGCAGAGGTCGCGCTAGCCAGCGCAGGTCCAACGCCCCCAATCACGTGTGCACACGCAGACTATGCACTCTAGGTCAGATCCTCTAGCTGGTTGTTCCCCATAGCCCGGACTGAGGCTGCGCGGAGGGGCCCTACGGTAACCAGCCTAAAAATCGTCTCTCTCTGATAAGCCACTCCACCAATCCTAGGTGGGTCAGCACACGCGTGCTGTAAGAAGGCTACGACTAGTAGAAGGTCACTGAACGTGAATACGGAAAGTCACGCACGCACCCATTGCGAGTAACACGGAGTACCAGGTGGCTCAAGGCCACCAACTCGGGACAACCATTTAAAACTACTAACCCAACGGTCCTTGAGTCACAAGACTTGGGTCAAGATCGTTGTACAGGGACAGCTCCACTCTGACAATTTGCCCTAACCCTAGGGTTAGAAACCTTGGTATGATAACTCACGAGGCAGCATGTGACCGCCAATCGTAATCCCTTCCAAAGGGAAGCTAAGAAACCCTCTAGCCCCAGGCTGGGAGACTGAACTCACAGTCCAAGGCCATAAACATGGCCCACTCGGAAACCACCTTCCAGAGAAACTCACATCGTGCGGGGAAAGCCCTACGCACTCATACCGATACACGGTGACTCGACCTAGCGAGAACACGAAAGCCCGGAACACACGGGGTCACCCGGACCCCCAAAACCCACGGGCATGCTAATTGAGGTAACTCGGTACCTCCAGACACCCAAAAGGCATGGTCACGGAACCCACGGGATGTCCGAGACATCCACGAGGCCATAGGTCGATCATTGGATCTCAACCGGACTGTCCGGGGCCCAAAACAGTGCGAACGGAACACGGCCCGTACAAAACCCAAGTGGCGGTCTTCCCTGAGACCGTCACCTCAGGTGGCGGTCTCCACTGGACCGTTACCCTCAGGTAGCGGTACCCCTCAAGGCCGCTACCTGTCAGGACCACTTGGCAGAATGCGGCCATCGCCCTGGCCGCAACTCGGTGGAAACGGTCAGACACCTGACCGCCCTTTCTGGACCCACGAAGTGGTGATCCTGGCCTGACCGCTACTATCAAGTGGCGGTCAGTCGCGAGGCCGCTACTTCGAACCGACTTATTGGAACAAGTGGCGGTCGCCAGAGGGCTGCCTCATGTAGCGGCGGTCTCTGGTACGACCGCTACTTCGTTCCGGACCCGAAAATGGTGAACTCCGCGGAAAACTCTATTCCACGCCCAGTTCACACCCATGTGAATGGAAAAACATGGGGAAACCATTCCGCTACCTCTCTAGCACCGAGGGGATCCATTTAAACCCCTAAAACACAATCAAAATGGAAGATCCGGCGCTTACCCCAAAATCGCACATTATGACCCCGGCGGGAAAATATACCCTCTCGGCTCGCCTCGGGCTACCAAACTCGCAGAAAATGAAGTACATGGGCTAAGGATCCATCCCCCTACCACCACCGAAGATTCCGCGCGCCGAGGACACCGATCCGCAATGAAAACACCGTTTAAACCACCACCGGGCCACAGGCTCCACCGCGAGCCACCATCCCTCGATCCTTGCCCATCTTTGCCCGCTCCTCACCCATGTCGCCTCCGCCTCGCCCCCGCCTCCCTTCGTTGGCCGCCGAAGAAGAGAGGGGAGAAAGAGAGAACGTGAGAAGAGAGAGGGAGAGAGTGAGGGTTGTGAGGAGAGAGAGAGGGGGGTTTATATATAGGAAAAATCCAGAAAATATGAAAAATGGGAAAAAAATCATCCCCCGATCCTCAGAAAACGCACAATGCATTGGTAACGGTCTGGAGTTAGAGAACGCAACGGTTTTCCCTACACGGGATTCTAAAAGCTCGACAGGAAAAAACACGCATAAACTGAGAAACTCACTCCGGGACCGACGAAAGTGATCCGAAACCCACATATCCTGATCCGAACAATATCCGACAAATCTAGGGCGTTACAATGGGTATCCGACATGTAGGTGATTGGCTATAGTCCAAGTGGCAGAATGTAAGAAATGTGTGGCCTATGAGCCAATCATGCACATTTGTAATGCATTTTGGTTTATAATATTACAAAGACATTTTATTCATTATGTTGTGATTGCGTGTTTGCATTACATAATGAAGTCCGTAGACGTATGCAATGAAGATTGAATCATGATGAGATCATGATAATAAGATCAATCTTCTATGAACATGTGTCTTAAATGTTCTTGGTCAATGGATATTTGAGAAGGACATCAAATGTCTAATAAGACCAGTACGAGTTATGTCTGCTCATGTGATAAGAGTGACTAGCCTCATAGCCACTTGTGTGGGGACACTCATGCAAACTTGTAGGTACTCGTTATGGAATGGGTTCACTGAACTGATCCGATTTAGAATCCCTGGATGGTCATAGTTATACCTAACTGTCAACCAGGGCATTCTCATATTACAGTAGCATAGTTGGTCCTTAGACCTGAGTCACCAAGGATGTCTTGCATGAGGACTGTTGTGTCTTAATTACTGACTCATGGATCTTAGCCATTAGGTCCTATACAGTTAGTTACTCAGACACAGTGGAAGACTTGTGAAGACAATTGAGTGAACAACATAGAATCACTCACTCTTGGTATATAATGAGAGAGTGAATGCCCTACAGAATCATACTCAGAAATACTTGACCAAGTACTAATTAGAAAAAAAGTTTTCCAGTTGTGATAATCATGAGTATTGGGTTCCAACTAGCCAATACTTAAAGGGTTTGATAGAATAATAAAACTCTTGTATTGTTAGGGCATTAGATGAGTGAAGGACTATAGCTGTGTGGTATCTGTAGATAGACAAATCCTAGTGGAATTAGTTTTCCATATATCTTCTGGGATCATGAGATAGTGCTTGATCTTGTTCATGGTCTGAAGGTCCATTGGAATAATCATTAGATGATTTTCCATAAGTTAAATTACATTAATTATGTATCATGTGATGATATATATAATTAATTAATTTAACTAAGTACAAGAATGGATTCTTAGCTTAGCGGGGCTGAAAACTGGACTGATATTTGGGCCTAGAGGGTCGCACACATAAGAGTATTGTTCAGATGAGATGGGTTGTGATTTATAGAAAGTATCTAGGTTTTTATGAAAAATGTTGGATGTCTATAAATATTTGCGATGGGGTAGAACCGTGGGCCAAGCAACTGGCTCTGCCCTAGCCGCCCTCTCTCTCTATCTCTCTCTCTCCCTGGGGTGCCCCTCCCCTCTCTCTCCCTTGCTCGTGCATAGTTGAGTTGAGATTTGGTCGGCGTGTGGAGATCGTTGAGAGAAGCTCATCTGATTCGAGTGCTCATGTGGATACTTCTAGAGATCGTGCATCTGCGCGATTAACATCCCATCGATCTGCGTAGAAGATTCACAACCCCGTTAAAGTGAAGAATCTCTCTTCCCGTTCCAGGTTTTCCATTTTGATCTCAATCCTAGCACCGATATCAAGAGGAATCGATTCTTTCCGCTGTGCCTTTGATGTGATTCCTTACAGTGGTTACCCTCTTCTTACAATGCCCTCATTTGCTGAGGAATACTTAGTTGTATCCAAGGGTTCACTTCCACTTGCCGCCAAAAGCTCAAGTTCCTAACCAAGCATGGTGTGGGAGAAGTTTGGGGAGACCAGACTAAAGCCCGGAGGTGCTATGTAAATTCTGAGGAGGGGGGAAACCGCCAGGCCTAGTAACACCAGGCCCAGTACAGCCCAATATCGTTAGACCCATAGTGGTCATCACCAGCAGATCTGTAGTCTAGGAATGTCACCCAATCTAGGCCCACTCAAGACTGGCCAACCCACAGGCATGATTCTCACACACGTGTGTCCCGGACGCCATGAGATTCGTCAGCGGATGAGTGTTGAGGCCGCAGTTACGGGTCTTACCTCGACGAATGCAGGATCACGCCCACGCCACCGAGATGCCCGCCACGATATATTTTCTCAGAGAACGAGCGAGTGGGCAATGGATGATCCCTACCATCGAGCGAAACATTGTTCCACTAACTATGCCCTCCTCGAGTTAGGAAAGGGACGACGCCATGGCAACTAATATAAATAGGGTTCTAGACGGACCCAGACACACACAGACAGCTACATGCCTAAAGATGCCCGCATAGTCACACTCTTGCTACCAGAGAGAGATATAAAGTGATTGCCACCATCTCTAATATTATCATCCTTGGCCTCAATAGCCTTGGATGGTGGTATGGGATACCCCCATTGCAATTCCACCTACACCTACCCGATTCAACGTTAATGAGATATTTTCTATCATGGTTTCTAAATCACGCAGTGCACTATTATAATTGTACCACATATTACGTAAGGCTAGATTTCATAAGTAACTAGACCTCCACTTTAAAGCATGAACTTATAAATCTAGTTTCTAGTGGGTGAATGCGACGGTGGTGTTAGGAGTCCTATTGAGTCTTTGTACTCAGCTGGTTCTTTGATCCATTTTTAGGTGCTGGTCTGGCGGTGGAGTGCGTGATGGGGGTAGTGCAGTATCAGTGCAATCTTTGCAGGTGAGCAACTAGTGGTAGTGACTCGTGATACGATGGGCTGAGCTGTCTGGAGTTGCTTGACTTGTAATTCATTCTAGTCACCCGAGCGAGCTTCTGTACTCTAAAACTTCTGTGTTAATTATGGGTTATGGATGAGAGATAGTCCTTATTTATTTATCATCATAATGTGTAGTTAAGTATGGATGGTTTTATGTCATGGATTGTTGTGGTTATATTACACAGGTACTAATACTCTCGGTCAAGCCTACACTTGTGCCACATTCTTTGTTTCAGCTTTAGCGGGGTGTGACACATATTGTGGTATCAAAGTCCGAACGAGAGCTTTAGTACTTGACATTCCATGGCTTTCAACATGTCATTTGTACTTAGGGTTGTTGATGGGAGAGTTGGCTGATTTTGTTTTATTGGATTGTAGTGAAGTGATGGCGAGAGCAAGTCAGAACGGTGGTCAAGATCCGTTTGAGAGGTTCCTCGGTGCTTTCAAAGGCTGGGCTCTAAACATGCAGCAGAGGATCACTGATCATGACGATGATAGGTTAGTCGGGGTAACTTTAACAGAGAAGTTCATAAGGATGGGATCTCCTTAATTTCTTTAAGTGGGAATGTTATTACTAAAGATGACAGCGGATTTACCTTTGTTGATTACTTGACCAAACCAACTCCCAAACTAAGTAAGAATATCCATATAAGATTTGATCTCTGTTAGAGTGTGGAGTCAGAACTCTTTATCGTGCGCCCTTGCACGGGATCACACTCTGTCTCAGGAGCGCATCCACTGCTCCAGGGGAGCATTCTCAGCGTCAGGGGAGCATGGCGAGCACATGCTGTCTCTGGGGAGCAATCACTGCTCCAAGGGGGCATCCATTGTCTCTGGAGAGCATCACTGGTGTCAGGGGAGAATGCATTGCAGGTTCAAGGCATTTCGATGTCACTTGGAGCAGGCTGACCTGCACGAAGAAGTGTCGACCCTTGTCTTAGAAATGTATTGACCTGATTGATGGTGGGAGAGCATATGTAGTCGCTGGAGGGCATACTCGGTCTCAGGAGGGCATCCTCGGAGACAGACGAGCATGCACGTCAAATGTACCTCGGAAGAGGATTTCTGTTTAACAGGGACATTGTTGTCCTTAATACCCTGACTAATGACGCCCTAATCTCCTAGTATAAAAAGGTGAGCTCTCTCATTGTATTGTAACATGTCTGTGATTATCTTAGTGGATTCCTGCTGCGGCCGTGGATGTAGGAAGGCATCTTGCCTCTGAACCACGTAAAAAATCCCTATGTTCTTGTGGTTTGATTCCTTTTTTCCCTTTCTTCTTCCTCCTCCGCTGTTTGTCCTCCTCGTCTGGGTACTCGGTTCATCCCTAACAATCTCTTCTTCTCCAGCATTTCTGAATAAAAATATGTCATCTGCATACAAAAAGTGAGTGAAAGGTTGGAGGGTTCTATTTAGTTTAAAACCCAAAATGCTATTTTGCTCCAACTTCTGTTTAACATCTGTGATAGAATGTCGCAGCTAATGATAAATATAAATGGCGATAATGGACATCTTTGTCTCAGATCTCGTCAAGGAAAATTTTTTCTATGTGCCTCTCTATTAGTGACTATTGAAAATGAAACTGTAGTGAGACATTCCACAGTAAGAGATATCACCTTTTCTGTAAAACCTTTACTCTTGAGTGTAGCTAATAAATTTCCACTCTTAGTCTATCAAAGGCATTAGTTCCCAAATTGCAATGGTTGTCTGAAGTGTATAGGTTGGAAAAATAATTTTGCAATCCCTCAGCAATGCTTGCTTGATCATTAGTCCATTCCCCAGAAGGCAATTTGATGTGTGAAATTCTGTTCCTTCTTCTCCTCTTTAGAACACTTGGGTGATAGAAAGAGGCGTTTTTATCGCCTTGCTCAAACCAAAATTTTTTAGCTATCTGTTTCCAATAGTCTTCCTCCAACTGAGTTACTCTTTCTATTTCCTTTTCTGATTGGATTTCCTTTTGGATCATTTCATCTGTGGGAGCCTGAGATAATAACTCGTTCAATTCTTTTTGGAGAGAGGACATTTGTTTTCTTTGGGATTCTTTGAGATTTGTTTCCTCCACAAGGTAATTTCCTTCTTAACCGCCATCATCTTCTTCTGACGGCTTGAGGCCAAATGTTCTGCGTCTGCCAGATTTCTTCAACCTTTTCCCCAATGTCTTGCATTTGCAACCAATTTGATTCAAATCTGAATAGCTTCCTGTATTTTCTTTCTGAGCCTTCCAAATTAATAAGAATGGAGTTGTGATCGCTTCTTATTTTTGACAAGTGGAAGACTTTGGCATCTGGGAAGAGTAAATTCCACTGGGTGTTTGCCAGTGCTGTATCCAGCCTCTGTCCAATAAGAAATTCAGTTTTTCTTCTGTTGGTCCATGTGAACGCAGGTCCCTCAAACCCTAGATCAATTAGTCTACCATTTCTAATGAAATTCTTGAATGGTTCCAGCTGATAATTTGGGCTGATATTTCCTCCTCTTTCTTCTGCTATGTGACATAGCATTGAGATATCCCACTAGCATGCACAGCCCATTACACTATTGACATTCCTTCAGCATATCTGACCAGAATTAGTTTCCTAAACCAGTTTTGGAGGAGCATATGCATATTACAGCAACCAGTGCTTGAGAAAAGGCTGATCCTCCACAACCTGAGCTATATGATTTCTGGAATGTGATATCAGTTGCAAGTTTAGGTCATCTTTCCACCTCAGCCATAACCCTCCTGCTAAGCCATCAACCTCCACACAAAAAGAATTTGCTATACTTTGAAAGTTAAATAATTTTTTTGTTTTCCTTCTCTTTGTTCTTGTTTATGCCAAGAAAACGATACATGGTGAAACCGAATGGGTTATGTGAATTAACGTGAAAATTGCAGAGGCCTCATTCATATCTCTACAATTCCACGCTAAAATCCTCACTGTACTGTTGGCTTTGCGGATTTTTGGGGTCAGCCACGACGACCTTTTCGAACCAATCCATATCGAGAAGAGAGTAGGTTGATTTGGAACTTGAATACAGAGACTTCCTTCTTGCTAGATTCTTAAACTTTCATAAAATTCTATTTCTGTTTATTTCTTCCTTCATAAAGTTTCCTATCAGGGGTTCAGTATACATAGGCTCCATTAACATGGTACTTTTTTGTCTCTTGTCAAATGGAGGAGAAGTGGGACTGGGAGACAAATTTCCTCTTTGGAATTGTTATTGCTTCAGTATTCTCGGATGGAGGGAGGGATGGGAGTGGCATGGTGGCAAGCAGGGTACTGGGTTGAAGGAGTTAGTGTTCTAGATTAATTGGTCTAATGTTAGGCACCATTGATTGCTTCCCTGGAAGTATGGGAATTTTTGTAATGGGAATGGCTGTAAGAGAGAATTTTGATTTGACAGTGGTGGGGCTACTGAGGGACTAGCGTGATTTATTGGGGATGGGCTCTTAGGCTGGTTTGGTGATGAGGAGGTTGATGGTACATCTTGGATGACCGACCAATCATAGTCTCCCCCCTCATTGTTAAAATTTTGTGGGGGAAGAGTAAGAGATAGTTCTCAACAACAGTTAGGTTTTGTGGAAACTTCAATTGGGGTTTGGCTAGATTTGGGATGTCTATCTGTGGATTTGAGGTTACTGAAGGAACTAGATTGTTGCAAAGATGATGCTTGTGTTCTTGTGCTTGGCAGTGTGCTAGCTGCTTGGAGCCAGTCTCTGAAATTGAACTTCACAATGGAATTCAGGTTCTCACTTATCTCCTTTGAGAAAGTGTTTTGACTTTTTCTTTAAAAGCCTTGAAATCTTTACAACAATCCTTGATGTAGTCCAAATGCCCATAGAAGTGGCATTTTTTTTTTAATCTTTCATAGGCCACTTCAAATATTCTGCAGGAATTATTTGGGAGCCTAACTCTGACTTTGGTAATCAAGGGTTTATCTACTCTAAATCTGATTTTTATTCAAGCATAGTTACTCCAAGACTCTAGGACTCTTGGATCGAGGTCATAGGGAGAACCAATAAGTGCAGATAGTCAGCAAACGGCTTCAAGAATAAGAGACTCTTCTGGGATATCATAGAATCTAACCCACATATCAATCATGACAACATAATCTTCAGATGGTGGCATATTTAGCTTTCCCTATTCCACTGGGACAATATCATGCTCACAAAACTAAGGAGTTTCCATCAATCTTATCGATGAAATTTCAATAGGTGTGTTAATTATTCCAACACGACCAAGGAGGTGAGAGTAATGTGTGGGATTTGACAAAATTCAAACTAGATTCTCGGTTTGGGCTCGGCCCTAAAAGCACCATTTTCCGAATTAAGTTAGTTTAAAATCGAATGACTCGGATTCAGGAGGTCCAAAATCTGAAATAACAAACCGATTGATGTGCTGATAATTGTTCCAACACAACGGGAGAGATGAGAGTGACATGTGAGAATTGATAGAATCCAAATTGGATTTCCATGTTGGGCTCGGCGCTCAAACCACACTTTTCTTTATTAGGTTAGTTTAAAATAAAAAAACTCAGTTCGAGAGATCCAAATTATGAAATAATGGTCCATTCGGCATGCCAATTAATCCAACACGACCGGAGAGCTGAATGTGATACGTGAGAACTGACAAAATTTAAATCGAATTTTTGAATTGGGCTCGGCACTCAAACCACCATTTTCTACATTAGTTTAGTTTAAAATTGACAAACTTGGGCTAAGGGGGTCCAAAAACTCAAATATTGAGTTACCGGTGTGTCGATTATTCCAACATGATCGAAGAGGTGAGAGTGACGTGTGGAAACTAACGGAATTCAAATCAGATTCCTGGTTTGGACTCAATGCTCAAACCACCATTTTTTGAATTAAGTTAGTTTAAAACCAAAGAAATCAGATTTGAGAGGTCCAAAATCTAAAATATCAATCCGATCGGCACGCCAACTATTCAAACATGACCGAGATGGTGAGTGTGACGTGTCGGACTGATGAAATTCAAATTTTATTTCAGTTTAGGTTCGACGCTCAGACTACCCAATAAGGAATTAAGTTAATTTAAAATCAAAGAGCTCGAGCTTGGGAGGTCCAAAAATTAAAATACACGTCTGATCGGCGTGCCGAATGTTCCAACACAACTACGGAGGTGAGAGTGACGTGTGAGAGGCGACTGAATCTAAATAAAAATTTTTATTTTAATTTAAAATTTTAAGTAATTAATTCATTTCAATTTATTTATTATGAAATTCATTTTATATACACATGTTTAATATTTTTATTTTCCTTTTTAACGTGGGATCCTACAACACATCCACCTAACGGCGACTAGGGAGATGACGAGGATGACGGCACATAGGACATTTCTTGATTTTTTATAAATATTGTAAAAAATATATTTTTAAATTTTGTATTTGAATATTTTCATATATGATTTTAATAATGAAGATATGCATTTTTAATTTCTCATTGCGTGTGTGATACATGTGATGTATTTCTATTATGCAAAAAAGTTTTCTTAATATTTTTTAAATAAATATTTTTTAAAAAATTTAAAAATAATTAGTGACGGATTAGCGTGAGATTAGCGATGGATTTTTGACTATAGAGGAGGTAAATTAAGAAGGACGTAATAGTGACGGATGAGTGATGTTTATCCACAAAATTAAGGTGGTTATTTTTAGCAACGGACTACATACTGCACTCCTCCGTCGCTAAATAACGACCGTCTACATTTAACGACAGATTTGATACGATTTTACTCCATCGCTAATATTATCGACACATTGGCGTCAGATATTTAATGCGTCGCTAATTAGTGATGAGTAGTTAGTGACGGACATAATTCATCGTAAATTCGTCCGTGACACTTTCTAAGAAAAATTAACGATGAATTAACGACGGATCACATATGCCACTGATGTCTCTCTTTCTCGCAGATAAAGTCTGGGCAAAAAACTTTTGTCTTCTTCCATTTTTACGATTCAGGAGAGGTTCCACTCCCCCGTTACTTTGCGATCCAATCATTCAACTGTTGAAAGCCGTAGAAACCGTGATTTTCTCCCATCTGTCTATTTCCGGAATCCATCTTCTCGTGAACATCTAGGGCCTCTTTGATAATGGGTTAAGGTGGGTTAGGATGGGTTAACTGAGGTCGGTTGACTTACTCCCTGTTTCATACCTTTTCCCTTAACCCGGGTCGGATAGGGTTAAAGTGGATTAACTCATTCCACTTAAATAGGTGGAATGAGTTACTCCACCCGGGTTAGGTTAAGGGATGGGTGGGCCAACCCGGGTAGACCACCCCCCCCTTAACCCAACCCATTACCAAAGTGGCCTCTAAAGTACCCAGTTATGGTTCTCTGGCCATCGATCGTACTGATCTTATTATTATTATTATTATTATTATGCAAAAGGTCAGGGTCCACCTCAAAAAATGGTGTTTGTATGTATGCTCGTCCCCAGATCGAGCCAGCCACCCGATTCCATTGAGATTAATAATTAGAGGGGAAATGAGGGTCGTTGGCTTGATTAAAACCTTGAACCCCTTCGCTTCTCCGGAAAAGAGATGAAGTTTTGTGTTTGAACCTTCTTACGCCACACCCTGCCGACGATCTGTGAGAAGAATTCATTGGCGGAGGAAGTTTAATAATAGAACGACTGCAGGTACGTACCAGCTTGCAGGCAAAATAAATAAGTGTAATTTAAGAACGGTGTGAACTTTCGGCAAGAGGGGTTCAGGTTCCAGCTGGGAAGGAAAAGGCTGAACAGCTAGGATGATATTTTTAGTACCTTTCTCACTTGGAGTAGTAGGTGAACCAGCTTAACTATTATAGATATCTACGTACATAAACAAATATATATATACAGGGAATGGCCATTTTTTAATCTCCGAGCTGTGCAGCTTCAAAAGCCTCAGCAACCTGCGGGTTAACAAGGAGGGCGTCGTTCACGGGAGCTCGATTTGGAATTAACCTCTTTCGTACGCATTCCCTGTCGTAGAAGTAGACTAGATCGACGTTGGCTTTTGAATGTGCATGATGCATGTCCCCATGGTATTTTATTACATCCTTTCAATTCGGTGGTTTGCAGATTCCAAAAATTTCCGAAGTCTTTTGACCACTTCTTATGTTTCATGAAAGATGTTTATTAATTAAAGCTCACTAAAAAGGTTACTTTACGTATTATATTTTGTTCTTTAATTAGTTATGTGTTTTGGCTTTTTATACCCTCTTTCACTCTCACATTAATGAGAGTAGAATATTTTTTTCTTAACTTACGCAAGAGATCGAAACTCTTTGTTCCTTTTATGTACTTTAGGGGAGCATTTAATTAATAATCGGGCAGATTAAGGTCGAATATGCCATTCGCTTTAACCGGACGAACGAGATATTCGACCCCAACCATTAGAATGAGAAAATCTAAGAAAAGCCCGCTTTGTGGTATGTTCGGCCCCCTTAGCTCGATCGAGTGCAGTCAAACCCGATTAACGCGGTCACCGGCAAAACCAGCCGCTCAACGGTGAATACGCCATCCTCCATTCGCCTATTCGATTATCAAAGAAGCCCTAGGAGATTTATATGCACTAGAAGTCTGGCCATGGTTGGGAGCCATAAGTGACTCCAATCCAGAAACATGCGTGCCTCGCAAACTCCCCACGTACGTACCAGAACTCTCGCTTGCCATGAGTTTCTCTTTTCTCTCTTGGATGCATTCTATGTTTTTTCTCGCTATTTTCTTTGTATAAGTAAACCTCTACATCATTTGCACGTAAACTTTTTCAAGACTAATGATAATTGAGGACACTGGTTTGATAAAATCAATGTTATTAAGTATTCTGATTGCAAAATAAAGGAATATGTCTCTATTGTTGATCACGACTATGAAGCTCAGTCCCTTCTCTTAGACATTTTAGAGGCATATGACATGGACATTGTAAGGAATTTTAAGAAAACATGGCTATACCAAGTGCCATGATTCATGAGTAAGGAGAACAGATGATTCATACTGGTATGTCAATGCTGGATACTAGATATTTCTCTTCCCAAGAAGGAGAAATCAATAGGACCTGAAATTGGAATGTAAATGTTTATATGGGAAGAACAATTGTTTTCTCAAATCTAGTAGTTAAATAAACTACCCATTAAGGAGTATCTTTTAGGGATAATTACATATTTGCATATTCTACTCTATACTTATTAATTCTTCATATTATAATGCATACTCCCATAATAAAATATGTGTCATCATACATATCTACCAAGATTAAGATGAAAGAAAGACTAATCTATCTTTATATGATATTCTCAAATAGTTAAAGTATTTTTTTTAACTGTAAGGTAATATTTGCAAGGTGGGAAATGAGGGAGTCTATTCATCCCTTCATTGCAGAAGGGACAGGACGTGCCACCCCGGTCACCAGACAAGCGGTTTTCCATTAATGAAAGCAGTAAGAGCATAGAGGAGTATATGGACAGGGACGGCACCCAAGCAAGGGGTGGAGAACAACAAATAGCCCGAGGGCCCCAAAACCAAAAGAGGCTAAAGAGGCCAAAAACTAAACAAAGTCCCGATATCGAGTAGAGGTTGTAGAGTTGGATCTGCGCAGAGAACTCCGGGTGTTGACACGATCGGGCCTGGAAGGAGGACGGGAACGGACCTGGTCTTGCACGCCGACCCAGTTGGTATGAACAGTAGTAAAGTCGATGGGGCCGGACGGCTGGAGGCCAGGGATAGTAAGAGGCCGAAGGAGAATAGGGAGCTTGACGAAGCCATCAGCCGGAGGGGACAGCGAGACAGCACACGGAGATCCAACCAAGGGAGCAGCAGCCAAGGCGGGGGCAGTGATGTGAATCGACACCGAGCCTGTACCTTTTCTATTACATTTATGTCCTTTTAGTTTTTGTTTATATCCTTGGGAAAGTATATACGCAAATGTAAGGCTTTATAAGCCAATGAGTCATTCCCATGGATTGTGTGGATTTTTGTGCAAATGTGTAGTAGGTCTAGCTAGGGGGCCCCCTCCCCTTCCCCATTGGTCCACCTCATCCATGTGGGGTTGGTCAACCATCCTAGGTGGCCATCTAGAAGGTTTGAATGCTAATTGACCACATGGGAGACAAAGGGGTTAAAATTTCAAAGGTAGGCCACCTACCTTACCTACCTAGTCAAAGGAGTGCACATTCATATGTAATTTATTTATTTTGAGTTTTGACCACATGGGGGATGAAAATGACATATTTCCCACGAAATTATCAGCCCCCCCACCCCTTGCTATTTTCTATATAAGCCTATGTATAGTGTCATTAGAGATTAATGAAGAAAAATTTGTAAAATTGGCTTGAGCCATTGAAGGGTGTGCCCTTGTTCCTCTCTCCCCCTGATGTTCTTCTCCTCAAACCTCAAGTTCTAGAGTGTATCAATCTTCTATCTCCCCTCTCAACCTCCAGTGATCGTTTGTGCCGTCGCCGCCGCCGTTCGTGCCGCCTTCGAGCCGCCACGGGATCGTCTTCGGTTTTCTGTCCTGCTGGACAGAGGTGCAGTTCGTGAATTCTTGAAGCCAGCCACAAGCTCAGATCGATTTGAAATTTTGAGGGTTGGTTCCTATCTTCTATCCCATTCTCCACAAAATAATCCAGGTTCAAAAGCCACCGTTTCATATTTTTACCATTTCGTTCAACCCTCTATCTCAGATCTGTTCTGTCACTGTCTATAGTGATAGTAGCCCTGAGTTCTCCACCTTCGACCACCCTTTTGATTTATGTTAGACCTCCCAATTTAACTGGGTGTTCTTTCCATCGTCCCCTACCACCAAAATTTTTTCTAAATTTTTATCATCCTTCTACCTATTTTTAATAATTCATGTTCTACTAGAGCTACAGTACTTTCAGTCAGATCCCAGATCCGACCTTCATCCAGTAAACAAATCACAGAAAATCATAGACACATCCAAATGTGTCCAAACCAATTTTTCTGTCTTCCCAACTCTATTTCCAACAACTTCTCTGAAGAACACAACCCCACATTCGGATGTCTACCTCACGGTCAAAGGCAATCCATAGTCAAGTTCTCTACAGGTCTGAGTCTTTAGTTACTGTACAACAGGAGATTGAAAATTCCATAAGTCAATATCCAGGCAGATCCAGGCCAGATCTTTAAGCCTAGGTTGAAGAACTTCAAGCTAGCTTTCCAACGGCGCCAGTCTCGTGTCGATCCGACATCGGGGCTGATCGCAGCGCCCATTCTCGCCGGAGCGCGCGCCGAAATACAGAACCGACAGATTTCCGATCGGGTTTTTCGACCGGTGCCGAACGGAGCCGCCGGGCCTCCGGCCGGCGAACCAGCGTGCCGCCATCCCAAGGAGCGACCCTCCGGGCATCCACCACTACAGCGGTGTCACCGGGTCCCACACGGCCCCTCCGGACAGCACGTGGGCCCCACCGTCACGTGTTCGGGTGTTGCCGAATCAACGCGAGAAGCCGCCCATCAACCCGAATTCGGTCCTCCCAGACCCCATTATGTAGCCCTTTACCTCCCTGTGTGGAGTGGGCAGCGAGTTGCATTTCTGTAATATCCGTGTATAATTGTTCCGGGAGTACGACTTCGGCCGGGTCCGTCTTCCCCACGCCGAGCGCGTGGAGGTATCGTCTTCGCTCCTACACTTGGCATTTCGCTTATTTCATATATGCTTGTTTATGCCGCTGCTAGAGAGCATGTGTAGGGATATCTAGCTCGATATATTTTCATATCACCGCTGCTGCGAGAGAGAGTGAAGCCGTCCCGTGACCCGATCCGGGCACGAAAGTGCGAGCCGACCACCCTAGCTCTTGCCGGTTTCTCAACCGCGCACGTCCGACGCTTCCCTCGTTAAGGGACGATCGCGAGCTTGTCGTGTCCGTGTCTCGTCCCGCATCAATTTGGTATCAGAGCGAGTTTGAGTCTAGGGTGTCCAAAAAAGAAAAATGTCATTCATTAGTCATTTACGTCTAGTCATTAGTCGGTTTAAGTCGAGTCTAGGATCATCATATTTCTAAAACACAAAAAAAAGAGTGTCTTTTGCATTTACATCCCTTTACTCGGTATATCAAAAGGTGTTGTCCGAACGTTAGGCTACGCCTATCGGGAAGGCCGCACACTTGCGCGAGTGACCTTCGGGTCAATTATCTCCGCCACGTACCAAGTCTTGGTTTACATCTAGGGTCCTTAGTGTGCATGCATTCCAACTTTGCATTACTTAGGGTCGTGTCTAGTGTCTTGCCCAAATGGCCTTGCATATCCATTCCTAGGGATCCATTCCCGTATTTTGGCAACTATGGCCAACCCATGTCGACCCGTCCAAGGTGATAGGTCCGTGTCCGAGTACATTCGGGCATATCATAAGTATTGGTTGGAACATGGCTTGGGAGAGGAGAGCAACACGGCCGCATTTCAGTTCCGGAGAGGTTTGCGCCTTCACTTCCAATTGGAATGTCTTATCCGCAATGCATTCTCTCTAGCGGAATCCTATTCGGTCGCTCTAGTGGTCGAACCATTTGAGTAACACTTTTCTCAGTATGGTGGCTTTCGACAAGCATCCACGTCCCAGCCGCCTACACCATGGCCTTCACCACTCGAGAGAGTTCCAATGTCATCCATCTCTATTTCCGAATTTGATTCGGAATCCTCTCATTTGGAACCACCAAGGCCCGAGCCACTCGTATTTCTAACGGGTACACTTTTCATAGCCGAGCCGCTTCTTAGTTGGCTCAAGGATGGCTTGGTCCCACCTCCCTTCCCATCAATGGACCCCACACTACCACTAGTGTCAAGCAACTCATTTCATACCACCTTCCGGTCTCGTCACTATGTGGACACATTGGACGACCTTCTTAAAGGGTTAGACCGGCAGTTGACCTTTACACATTTATTGGCCCGAGGCTTCGACCAACCCGCTAGTCTTAGCTTCACCCATCCGGCCTATGGGTCCATTACCTCCGAGTGCACCGTGGGTTGTGTCACCACGGAGATCCTCTTACTCCTTCCCTTACCGGCCGAGCCCGAATCCATACCCTTTTGTCCGAGGGAGGAATCATACTTCTTGCTTACGGTCCCCGTCCCACCCATCACAATGCAAGAAGGTGACTATCCACACCTTCAAAACTTCTACACGTGGGACCATGACTTGGGGGAGCCCACCACAAGGGGTCATACCTTCTTCGATCCCTTTGACCCATTCCTTAGTGGACCCCATGACCCACCTTATATAGTTCATTTCTTCAAGGGAGTCCACTATCACACTCCTACCCCACGGGCCGGGTCATTTACACCCACCAAGCCCGTCCACGATACAACAACATTCGGCCCTCCTAGCCCTCTCAAGTCCCCCAAATCCAAAGGGCCGTCCATGCATGACTGGGTCATACTTGGATGTTTAGGTGTTCCCCATACCACCCATCTCCGGTTACATAACATGCATGCATGGCACACATTCGGGTGTCCTGGTCCGCCGTCACCTATGTACGGGTCGGACTAACAATAGGTGTGTCTAGAGTCATATATGAGTCGGTGTGTTTTCCTTGTGTGGTTTATTTTGTGTGGTTTGTTTGCATGGTTTGTGTGTCGTTTGTTTATCTGCATGCGTCTTGTGTAAGCTCGTTGTCGTTCTCTTATGAGTAAGAGGCGAGTGGACTCACTTGATGAGTATGGGATCGGTTCCACATCTATACCCGGATCAGTCACCTATAGGGACTCAGCGGTGATTCCTAGTGAGTCTTCGAGCTGTTTTCTTCCCTTTTGAGAGTGCCCCTTCGGAGTGATCACCTTTAGCCCATAGCAGTTCGCATATCGAGTATATATGGAATGAGCAGGTAACGATCACTTGGAGCGGAGCATAACCGCGCTACTTGGCACGGTGACGGATCCGCCGGAGTACTCGAGCATCCATACCCCTACTCGACGGGGTCGAGTTCCTCCCACCCAGGGAGAGTTGATGGGAATCGACACCGAGCTTGTACCTTTTCTATTGCATTTATGTCCTTTTAGTTTTTGTTTATATCCTTGGGAAAGTATATACGCAAATGTAAGGCTTTATAAGCCAATGAGTCATTCCCATGGATTGTGTGGGTTTTTGTGCAAAGTGTAGTAGGTCTAGCTAGGGGGCCCCCTCCCCTTCCCCATTGGTCCACCTCATCCATGTGGGGCTGGTCAACCATCCTAGGTGGCCATCTAGAAGGTTTGAATGCTAATTGACCACATGGGAGACAAAGGGGTTAAAATTTCAAAGGTAGGCCACCTACCTTACCTACCTAGTCAAAGGAGTGCACATTCATATGTAATTTATTTATTTTGAGTTTTGACCACATGGGGGATGAAAATGACATATTTCCCACGAAATTATCAGCCCCCCCACCCCTTGCTATTTTCTATATAAGCCTATGTATAGTGTCATTAGAGATTAATGAAGAAAAATTTGTAAAATTGGCTTGAGCCATTGAAGGGTGTGCCCTTGTTCCTCTCTCCCCCTGGTGTTCTTCTCCTCAAACCTCAAGTTCTAGAGTGTATCAATCTTCTATCTCCCCTCTCAACCTCCGGTGATCGTTTGTGCCGTCGCCGCCGCCGTTCGTGCCGTCGCCGCCGCCGTTCGTGCCGCCTTCGAGCCGCCACGGGATTGTCTTCGGTTTTCTGTCCTGCTAGAAAGAGGTGCAGTTCGTGAATTCCTGAAGCCAGCCACGAGCTCAGACCGATTTGAAATTTTGAGGGTTGGTTCCTATCTTCTATCCCATTCTCCACAAAATAATCCAGGTTCAAAAGCCACCGTTTCATATTTTTACCATTTCGTTCAACCCTCTATCTCAGATCTGTTCTGTCACTGTCTACAGTGACAGTAGCCCTGAGTTCTCCACCTTCGACCACCCTTTTGATTTATGTTAGACCTCCCAATTTAACTGGGTGTTCTGTCCATCGTCCCCTACCACCACAATTTTTCTTAAATTTTTATCATCCTTCTACCTATTTTTAATTGATGCGGGACGAGACCACGGACACGACAAGCTCGTGACTGCCCCTTAACGAGGGAAGCGTCAGATGTGCGCGGTTGAGAAACCGGCTGTGAGCTAGGGTGGTCGGCTCTCACTCGTGCCCGGATCGGGTCACGGGACGGTAACGCTCTCTCTCGTAGCAGCGGTGATATAAATAGAAAGTGAGCTAATTACCCTATCATGCTCTCTAGCAGTGGCATAAGCAAGCATATATGAAAATTAAGCAAAATGCCAAGTAAGGGAGCGAATGCGATACCTCCACGCGCTCGGCGTGGGGACGACGGGCCCGGCCGAACTCGTGCTCCCGGGACAGTTAATACATGAATATTACAGCAATGGAAATATGCCCACTCCACGCAGGGAGGTAAAGGGCGGCACAACGGGGCCCGGGAGGACCGAATACGGGTTGACGGGTGGCTTTCCGCGTAGCTTCGGTAGCACCCGAACTAGTGACGGTGGGGCCCACGTGCTGTTCGGAGGGGTCGTGTGGGACCCGGTGTCACCACTATGGTGAGGACACTGGTGGAAGCGATCCCCGGGCTGGCGGCACGCTGGAACGTCGCCCGGAGGTCGGGCGGCTCCGATCGGCACCCGTCGGGTTTGCTATCCACGGACTGGTTGCTGCTGTTTTGCAGCGCGCGCTCCGGCGAGAATGGGCGCTGCGATCAGCCCCGATGTCGGATCGACACGAGACTGGCGCCGTTGGAAAGCTAGCTTGAAGCGCTTAAACCTAGGCCTAAAGATCTGGCCTGGATCTGCTCGGATCTTGACTTATGGATTTTTCAATCTCCTGTTGTACAGTAACCAAAGACTCAGACCTGCAGAGAACTTGACTGTGGATTGCCTTTGACTGCGAGGTAAAAGTTCGAATCTTGGGTTGTGTTCTTCAGCAAAGTTGTGGTACATTGAGTTGGGAAGACCGCAAAATTGGTTTGGATATGTTTGGATGTCTCTATGATTTTCTGTGATTTGTTTACTGGAAGAATGTCGGATCTGGGATTTGACTGAAAGTACTGTAGCTCCGGTAGAACATGAATTATTAAAAATAGGTAGAAGGATGATAAAAATGTAAGAAAAATTGCGGTAGTATGGGACGATGAAAAGAACACCCAGTTAAATTGGGAGGTCTAACATAAATCAAAAGGATGGTTGAAGGTGGAGAACTCAAGGCTACTATCACTATAGACAGTGACAGAACAGATCTGAGATTGAGAGTTGAACGAAATGGTAAAGATATGAAACGGTGGCTTTTGAACTTGGATTTTTTTGTGAAGAATGGGATAGAAGATAGAAACCAACCCTCAAAATTTCAAATCTATCTGAACTCGTGGCTGGCTTCAGGAATTCACGAACTACACCTCTGTCCAGCAGGACAGAAACTTGATGATGATTCCACGGCGGCTCGAAGGCGGCACGAACGGCGGCGGCGGCGGCACCAATGAAGATCAGAGGTTGAGAGGGGGAGATAGAAGATTGATACACTCTAGAACTTGAGATTTGAGGAGAAGAACACCAGGGGGAGAGAGGAACAAGGGCACACCCTTCAATGGCTCAAGCCAATTTTACAAATTTTTCTTCATTAATCTCTAATGACACTATACATAGGTTTATATAGAAAATAGCAAGGGGTGGGGGGGCTGATAATTTCGTGGGAAATATGTCATTTTCATCCCCCATGTGGTCAAAACTCAAAAAAAATAAATTACATATGAATGGAGCACTCCTTTGACTAGGTAGGTAAGGTAGGTGGCCTACCTTTGAAATTTTAACCCCTTTGTCTCCCATGTGGTCAATTAGCATTCAAACCTTCTAGATGGCCACCTAGGATGGTTGACCAGCCCCACATGGATGAGGTGGACCAATGGGAAAGGGGAGGGGGCCCCCTAACTAGACCTACTACACATTTGCACAAAAACCCACACAATCTAAGGGAATGACGCATTGGCTTACAAAGCCGTACAATTGCGCTTATACTTTCCCATGGATATAAAAATAAACTAAAGGACACAAATGTAAAATAAAATGTACATGCTCGGCGTCGATTCCCATCAACTCTCCCCGGGTGGGAGGAACTCGACCCCGTCGAGTAGGGGTAAGGATGCTCGAATACTCCGGCGGATCCGTCACCGTGCCAAGTAGCGCGGTTATGCTCCGCTCCAAGTGACCGTCACCTGCTCATTCCATATATACTCGATATGCACAAACTGCTGTGGGCTACAGGTGGACACTCCGAGTGGGGTACTCTCAAAAGGGAAGGAAGCAGCTCGAAGACTCACTAGGAATCACCGCTGAGTCCCAATAGGTGACTGATCCGGGTATAGATGTGGAATCGATCCCATACTCATCAAGTGAGTCCACTCGCCTCTTAATCATAAGAGAACGACAACGAGCTTGCATAAGACACATGCAGACAAATAAACGACACACAAACCATGCAAACAAACCACACACAGAAGAGACAATACCGACTCATATATGACCCTAGACACACCTAATGTTAGTCCGACCCGTACATGGGTGACGGCGGACCAGGACACCCGAATGTGTGCCATGCATGCATGTTATGTAACCGGAGATGGGTGGTATGGGGAACATCTAAACATCCAAGTATGACCCAGTCATGCATGGACGTCCCTTTAGATTTAGGAGACTTGAGTGGGCTAGGAAAGCCGGGTGTGGAAGAGCCGGGTGTAGGTGTATCGTGGACGGACTTGGTGGGTATGGAGGACCCGACCCGTAGGAAAGGGGTATGAAGGTGGACTTCCCCGAAGAAGTGAAGGGAATATGAAGGGTCTAGGGATCCACTAGGGAAGGGGTCAAAGGGATCAAAGAAGGTATGACCCCTTATGGTGGGTTCCAACATGACATGGTCCCAATCGTGAAATTCTTGAAGGTGCGGGTGGTCACCTTCCTCCGTCATGGTAGATGGGACCGTGTATAGAAAATATGACTCCTCCCTCGGAAGTAAAGTCATGAAGTCGGGCTCATCCGGTAGCGGGAGAAGTAGAAGAACCTCCGTGGTGACACAACCCACGGTGCACTCAGAGGTAATGGACCCGAAGGCCGGATGGGTGAAGCTACGACTCGTGGGTTGGTCGAAACCTCGGGCCAACATATGTGTCAACTGCCATTGCCAACCTAAACCAAGGATAAGGTCACCCAATGTGTCAACATGGTGACGAGATTGGAACGTAGTATGGTAGGAGTTGTCGGGCACTAAAGGTAGGGTAGGGTCCATAGACGGGTAAGTGAGTGAGACCAAGCCATCCTTGAGCCAACTAAGAAGCGGCTCGGCTATGTATAATGTACCCATTAGAAACACGGGTGGCTCGGGCCTTGGTAGCTCCAAATGGGGTAGTTCCGAATCAAGTTCGGAAATAGAGAGTGATGACATTGGAGCTCTCATGGGTGAGGAAGGAATGTCCTTCTCATGGTGAAGGGGTCCTTGGGGTGGTTCCGGGAACAACCAATCTACCCCGATATACCGATCTAGGCTAGTACTAAACCGATCTAGGCTTGTACTAAACCTTTGCACTTTTCCCAACATGGCTTGGAACATTGCGCCCACTTCATCTGGACTATAGGCTCGGGATGTGGCCATGGTGGCCAAGATGGGGTTGGGTCCCCTAGGAATGGATATGCAAGGCCATTTGGACAAAACACTAGACACGACCCTAAGTAATGCAAAGTTGGAATGTGACTCGACGACAACCTAGACACAACCATGACTCGGTACGTGGCGGAGATAAGCGATCCGAAGATTACTCGCACAAGTGTGCGGCCTTCCCGATAGGCGTAGCCTAACGTTCGGACAACACCTTTTGATATACCGAGTAAAGGGATGCGATGCAAAAAGACACTTTTTTTGTTTGTTTTAAAACAATGATGACCCTAAACACGACTTAGACAATGACTAATGACTAGACGTAAATGACACTCTTTTTTTTTCTTTTTGACACCCTAGACTCAAACTCGCTCTGATACCAAATTGATGCGGGACGGGACGGGGAGGACTGCGGAGGCGAGGCGACCAGGGATCCCATAGCCTGGGAAGGGGAGGCGTGAGTAGCCCGAGCAGTAGGAGGAGACCATGCCGCAGCAGCATTGTTTAGCCCCATGGCGAGGACATGAGCTGGTGGACCTACGGAGGAGATGACGTGGGGGAAGCCCACGCTAGAGCCTGGAGCTGCAAGAGGTGGAGCTGGCGGTGTGGATGAAGAACCCATGCCAATAGGAGGGGCAGCACAACCTGCAATGCGGGCAGGCCAGGCGGCTCCAGAGGGAGGAGTGGAGTCTTCAGACGAGGGAGAAGCCAGGCCCAAAGGCGACAAGGTAGAAGCAGAGGGCACCACAGAGGGGCCAACAAGAGAAGGGGCCCCCACGGTAGGACCAGGGCGGTCCGAGCCGCCAGAAGAACCAACAGCAAGACCCAAAGGCGGAGCTGGCGGGGCGAGGACCATAGGTAAAGCAGAGACAGTCACCGATGAAGCCTCCACTACTAGCTGGGGAGGTGCAGCAGCCCCAGGCAGGGGGAGGCCGGCAGCCACCGGTGGTGATGAAGAGACGATAGCGGCCCCAGGCTCCAAGCACCCAGGTTCCACCGTAGAAACAATGCCACCAGCATGCTAACCAGTCCCAGATGAAGTGGCTGTTGTAGGGAGGAGGCCTCCCCCAAGGGGGCCAAGAGCTAGAGCAGCATTGGATGCTGGGGTCGACGAGGTTGCGATGGATGCGATAAGGAGACACCGTAAAGGTCATAGAGGCGGCAGAGGCAGAAGTGCAAGGGTCGACCCCTGGGCAGAGAGGGTCAACCCCTTGCATGGACATCACCGAAGGTGCAATCTTGGTGGGAGAAGCAGGGGGGCTAAGCTTCATAGGAGGGCCAGCCGGGGACACCACACCGAGCTGGGCAGCAGCCAACATGTGGAGACTAGCAGCAGTGGACACGTTACCTCTAGGGAGGCAAGGCGCACAGACGGGGGAAGGGGCCCCCGGGCCATGCAACGGGGGTGGAGATTCGACCTTAGGAGCCGGGGCTTCAAGAGCGGAAGATGGCGGAGGAGGAGTAACAGGCAAGGCAGGCCCCACGGTAGAAGGCGCCACCAGTGGCGCAGTAGAGCACACGTCGGCAGCAACAGCTGCGATAGTCGGGGTTACAGACGAGCAAGGAGGAGAACCATGTTTTTGCAAAGGCACAGAAGTGGTAGGGGAGGAGGTTGATGGGGGAGCTTGAGCGCGAGCTGGCCGCCAAGCCTTGACGGCGGGAGGGCCAGGGGCACGAGCTGGCAGAGCGGTACCCGTACCACCTGGTTGCGAGGGGGCAGGCCCCCCAGCCGGAGGGTGAGGCCTCTTTCAGTTACCAGCGAGGTGGCCAAGGTGCAAACAACCTTGGCAGAACAGTGGCGGCTCTGGGAAGAAGATGGGCTGCCAGGTTTCGCCACCTCCAATGCCAACCTAGAAACACACCGGGAGGGCCTTGGAAACGTCGAGCATAACGCAGACCCGGGCAGCATGGGTTTTGAGGAGGTAGGAGGTGTTCATGTCGATCTTGAGGACAGGCCCTGTGCGCCCGGTGATGGAGCGAATCAAGGCGTCGTTGTAGAAGTTCGCCGGAAGGCCGGGCAGCTCCAGCCAAATAGGGACAATCGGAGAATCGACATCCGGGCAGAAATCGACCGACCACTGGAAGAACTTAAAGGGGTGGCCTTGCACAAGCAGGGATTCTTTGAGGAGCACCTGAAGGTAGTCGTCATAGTTCTGGAATCGGATGAGGAGATGGCGGCCATCTAAAGCGCTGAGGACTAAATCTTGCTTAAGGGAGAACTGCTGGGCCAGGTCCTGGCGGATGCCTTGAAAGGGAGGGCGCCCGCGAGGTGTCCGAGCAATGACGGCGAACTGGAGCAGCTTACAGGACTCCTTAACCTCGTCGACGGAGAAGAAAGTAGCCAGTTCCCCGGAGTCTGTCAAGGCAGGTGGGTGGACAGTGAGGGAGGTCGTCGGAGGCGAGAGTGATTGCAGCACAATCTGGGCGAACGAAGGGCCAGCCGCGGAGGAAGGGGCCTGCAAGCTCACGGCCGGCCAAGCAGAGCCTCCCCCACAAGACGCACCCCCAACTGATGGCTTGACACTAGAGACACTAGAAACCAGCAGGGGAGGGGCCAAAGGTGGACCAGAAGGCGCAGGGGCCACCTGGGATGCGCCAGCCAGCGGCATCGAGACAGACGGAGCAACAAAATGTGGCAAAGCCACAACTCCTCCCTCTGCAGCCGGAGGGGAGGACAGCGGACCAAACCTGCGAGTGCCGCGACCACCGGACGGTGGCGACAGAACTTCTCTAGCTGCGGCGGTTGGGTGAACGGCACTGGGCGTGGAGGGGAGAGCGTCCAGGCCAAGACCATTAGTCGTCGGCGAAGGAGAAGCATGGTCAAGGAGGCAAGGGCAGCAGGAGGCCGAGGCTAGAGCAGCGTCCGACGACGTAGCAAGAGCACACGGAGATCCAGCCAAGGGAGCAGCAGCCAAGGCGGGGGCAGCAGCCAAGGCCGGGGCGCTGACCGAAGGCGGAGGGGTAGAAGGCCCAGGGGGCTCGCGGTTAACGGCTCACTTCAGAGCTTGCACGAAGGAGAGTCCGGGGGCAGCAAGCGAGGCAGCCGGAAAGGACTGCGAAGGTGAGGCGACCATGGATCCCACAGCCTGGGAAGGGGAGGCGTGAGTAGCCCGGGCAGCAGGAGGAGACCATGCCGCAGTAGCAGCGTTTAGCCCCGTGGCGAGGACATGAGCTGGCGGACCTGCGAAGGAGATGACGTGGGAGAAGCACACACTAGAGCCTGGAGCTGCAAGAGGCGGAGCTGGTGGTGTGGATGAAGAACCCATGCCAATAGGAGGGGCAGCAACAACCTACAATGCGGGCAGGCCAGGCGGCTCCAGAGGGAGGAGTGGAGTCTTCAGATGAGTGAGAAGCCAGGCCCAAAGGCAACTAGGTAGAAGCAGAGGGCACCACAGAGGGGCCAACAAGAGAAGGGGCCCCCACGGTAGGACTAGGGCGGTCCGAGCCGCCAGAAGAACCAACAGCAAGACCCAAAGGCGGAGCTGGCGGGGTGAGGACCATAGGTAAAGCAGAGACAGTCACCGATGAAGCCTCCACTACTAGCTGGGGAGGTGAAGCAGCCCCAGGCAGGGGGAGGCCGGCAGCCACTGGTGGTGATGAAGAGACGATAGTAGCCCCAGACACCAAGCACCCAGGCTCCAAGCACCCAGGTTCCACCGTAGAAACAATGCCACCAACATGCGAACCAGTCCCAGACGAAGAGGCTGCTGTAGGGAGGAGACCACCCCCAAAGGGGCCAAGAGCTAGAGCAGCATTGGATGCTGGGGTCGATGAGGTTGCGATCGATGCGATAAGGAGAGACCGTAAAGGCCATGGAGGTGACAGAGGCAGAAGTGCAAGGGTCGACCCCTAGGCAGAGAGGGTCGACCCCTTGCACGGACATCACCGAAGGTGCATTCTTGGTGGGAGAAGCAGGGGGCCCAAGCTCCATAGGAGGGCCAGCCGGGGACACCACACCGAGCTGGACAGCAAGACACGTTACCTCCAGGGAGGCAAGGCCCACAGATGGTGGCAGGGGCCCCCGGGCCATGTAGTGGGGGTGGAGATTCGACCTTAGGAGCCGGGGCCTCAAGAGCAGAAGATGGTAGAGGAGGAGCAACAGGCAAAGCAGGCCCCACGGTAGAAGGCGCCACCGGTGGCGCAGTAGAGCACACGTCGGCAGCAACAGCTGCGATAGCAGGGGCTACAGACGAACAAGGAGGAGAACCATGTTTCTGCAAAGGCACAGAAGTGGTAGGGGAGGAGGTCGATGGGGGAGCTTGAGCGCGAGCTGGCCGCCAAGCCTTGACGGCCGGAGGGGCAGGGGCACGAGCCGGCAGAGTGGTACCCGTACCACCTGGTTGCGAGGGGGCAGGCCCCCCGGCTGGAGGGTGACGCCCCTTGCAGTTACCAGCGAGGTGGCCAAGGTGCAAACAACCTTGGCAGAACAGTGGCGGCTCTGGGAAGAAGATGGGCTGCCAGGTTCCGCCACCTCCAATGCCAACCTAGACACGCACTGGGAGGGCCTTGGAAACATCGAGCATAACGTAGACCCGGGCAGCATGGGTTTTGAGGAGGCAGGAGGTGTTCATGTCGATCTTGAAGACAGGCCCTGTGCTACCGGTGATGGAGCGAATCAAGGCGTCGTTGTAGAAGTTCGCCGAAAGGCCGGGCAGCTCCAGCCAAACAGGGACAATCAGAGAATCGGCCTCCGTGCAGAAATCAACCGACCACTGGAAGAAATTAAAGGGGTGGCCTTGCACAAGCAGGGATTCTTTGAGGAGCACCTGAAGGTAGTCGTCATAGTTCTGGAATCGGATGAGGAGATGGCGGCCATCCAAAGCGCTGAGGACTAAATCCTACTTAAGGGAGAACCACTGGGCCAGGTGCTAGCGGATGTCTTGAAAGGGAGGGCGCCCGCGAGGTGTCCGAGCAATGATGGCGAACTGGAGCAGCTTACATGACTCCTTAACCTCGTCGACGGAGAAGAAAGTAGCCGGTTCCCCGGAGTCTGTCAGGGTAGAGGGGTGGATAGTGAGGGAGGTCGTCGGAGGCGAGAGTGATTGCAGCACGATCTGGGCGAATGAAGGGCCAGCCATGGAGGAAGGGGCCTGCAAGCTCACGGCCGGCCAGGCAGAGCCTCCCCCACCAGACGCACCCCCAACCGATGGCTTGACACCAGAGACACTAGAAACCAGCATGGGAGGGGTCGAAGGTGGACCAGAAGGCGCAGGGGCCACCTGGGACGCGCCAGCCAGCGGCATCGAGACAGACGGAGGAACAAAATGTGGCAAAGCCACAACTCCTCCCTCTGTAGCCAGAGGGGAGGACAACGGACCAACCCCGCGAGTGCCGCGACAACCTGACGGTGGCGACATAACTTCTCCAGCTGCGGTGGCTGGGTGAACAGCACCGGGCGTGGAGGGGAGAGCATCCAGGCCAGGGCCATTAGTCATCGGCGGAGGAGCAGCATGGTCAAGGAGGCGAGGGTAGCAGGAGGCCGAGGCTAGAGCAGGGTCCGACGGCGTAGCAAGAGCACACGGAGATCCAGCAAAGGGAGCAGCAGCCAAGGCGGGGGCATCAGCTAAGGCCGGGGAGCGGACCGAAGGCGGAGGGGCAAAAGGCCCAGGGGGCTCGCGGTTAACGGCTCACTTCAGAGCTTGCACGAAGGAGAGTCCGGGGGCAGCAAGCGAGGCAGCCAGGGAGGACTGCGGAGGCGAGGCAACCAGGGATCCCACAGCCTGGGAAAGGGAGGCGTGAGTAGCCCGGGCAGCAGGAGGAGACCATGCCGCAGCAGCAGCGTTTAGCCCCGTGGCGAGAACATGAGCTGGTGGACCTGTGGAGGAGATGACGTGGGGGAAGCCCACGCTAGAGCCTGGAGTTGCAAGAGGCAGAGCTGGCGGTGTGGATGAAGAACCCATGCCAATAGGAGGGGCAGCAACAACCTGCAATGCGGGCAGGCCAGGCGACTCCAGAGGGAGGAGTGGAGTCTTCAGACGAGTGAGAAGCCAGGCCCAAAGGCGACAAGGTAGAAGCATAGGGCACCACAGAGGGGCCAACAAGAGAAGGGGGCCCCACGGTAGGACCAGGGCGGTCCGAGCCGCCATAAGAACCAACAGCAGGACCCAAAGGCGGAGCTGGCGGGGCGAGGACCATAGGTAAAGCAGAGACAGTCACCGATGAAGCCTCCACTACTAGCTGGGGAGGTGCAGCAGCCCCAGGCAGGGGGAGGCCGGCAGCCACCGGTGGTGATGAAGAGACGATAGCGGCCCCAGACACCAAGAACCCAGGTTCCACCGTAGAAACAATGCCACCAGCATGCGAACCAGTCCCAGACGAAGAGGCTACTATAGGGAGGAGGCCACCCCCAAAGGGGCCAAGAGCTAGAGCAGCATTGGATGCTGGGGTCGACGAGGTTGCGATCGATGCGATAAGGAGAGATCATAAAGGCCATGGAGGCGGCAGAGGTAGAAGTGCAAGGGTCGACCCCTGGGCAGAGAGGGTCGACCCCTTGCACGGACATCACCGAAGGTGTAATCTTGGTGGGAGAAGCAGGGGGCCCAAGCTCCATAGGAGGGCCAGTCGGGGACACCACACCGAGCTGGGCAGCAGCCAACATGTGGAGACTAGCAGCAGCGGACACGTTACCTCCTGGGAGGTAAGGCGCATAGATGGGGGCAGGGGCCCCCGGGCCATGCAGTGGGGGTGGAGATTCAACCTTAGGAGCCGGGGCCTCAAGAGAGGAAGATGGCGGAGGAGGAGCAACAGGCAAGGCAGGCCCCACGGTAGAAGGCGCCACCGGTGGCGCAGTAGAGCACACGTCGGCAGCAACATCTGCGATAGCCGGGGCTACAGACGAACAAGGAGGAGAACCATGTTTCTGCAAAGGCGCAGAAGTGGTAGGGGGGGAGGTCGATGGGGGAGCTTGAGCGCGAGCTGGCCGCCAAGCCTTGACGGCCGGAGGGGCAGGGGCACGAGCCGACAGAGCGGTACCCGTACCACCTGGTTGCGAGGGGGCAGGCCCCCCGGAGGGTGCAAACAAGGTGGCCAAGGTGCAAACAACCTTGGCAGAACAGTGGCGGCTCTGGGAAGAGGATGGGCTGCCAGGTTCAACCACCTTCAATGCCAACCTAGACACGCACCGGGAGGGCCTTGGAAACGTCGAGCATAACATAGACCCGGGCAGCATGGGATTCGAGGAGGCAGGAGGTGTTCTTGTCGATCTTGAGGACAGGCCCTGTGCTCTCGACGATGGAGCGAATCAAGACGTCGTTGTAGAAGTTCGCCGGAAGGCCGGGCAGCTCTAGCCAAACAGGGACAATCGGAGAATCGGTCTCCGGGCAGAAATCAACCGACCATTGGAAGAACTTAAAGGGGCGGCCTTGCATAAGTAGTGATTCTTTGAGGAGCACCTGAAGGTAGTCGTCATAGTTCTGGAATCAGATGAGGAGATGGCGGCCATCCAAAGCGCTGAGGACTAAATCCTGCATAAGGGAGAACCGCTGGGCCAGGTGCTGGCGGATGTCTTGAAAGGGAGGGCGCCTGCGAGGTGTCCGAGCAATGACGGCGAACTGGAGCAGCTTACAGGACTCCTTAACCTCGTCGACGGAGAAGAAAGTAGCCGGTTCCCCGGAGTCTGTCAGGGCAGGGGGGTGGACAGTGAGGGAGGTCGTCGGAGGCGAGAGTGATTGCAGCACGATCTGGGCGAACGAAGGGCCAGCCATGGAGGAAGGGGCCTGCATGCTCACGGCCGGCCAGGCAGAGCCTCCCCCATCAGACGCACCCCCAACAGATGGCTTGACACCCGAGACACTAGAAACCAGTAGGGGAGGGGCCGAAGGTGGACCGGAAGGCGCAAGGGCCACCTGGGACGTGCTAGCCAGCGGCATCAAGACAGACGGAGCAACAAAATGTGGCAAAGCCACAACTCCTCCCTCTGCAACTGGAGGGGAGGACAGCGGACCAACCCCGCGAGTGCCGCGACCACCGGACGGTGGCGACAGAACTTCTCCAGCTGTGGCGGCTTGGTGAACGGCACCGGGTGTGGAGGGGAGAGCGTCCAGGCCAGGGCCATTAGTCGTCGACGGAGGAGCAGCATGGTCAAGGAGGCGAGGGCAGGAGGAGGTCGAGGCTAGAGCAGCGTCCGATGGCGTTGCAAGAGCATGGGAGGGCGGGCACGTGTGAGGCAACAAGAACAGGGTATCGTATTCGGTGGCTGTCCTATCAAGGCTAGGAGAGGGCGGGACAAGCGGCGCAAAAGCCAGAAGGTGAGCAGGATGGGCGTGGCCTTCCACAGAGGATTGCGTTAGGAGCGGAAGAGAGATAGACGACCCAGATGGAAACACATCTGATGGCGTGTTGATGGGAGAAATATTGTGGCATCCACCCAAAGGATGGGGAGCTGTTGGCACTCAAAATATGATCAACGATGATCAAGTCGCAGAGAAATGATACGGCCCACTGAAGCACAGAAGCCGATAAAGATCGATATATTAAAGACTTCTCAAGCTGCCAGAGTCTCGAGTCACCTGGAATGAGCACCGGGGACTTCACCTCGGGAGAGTCGAGATGAATCCACAGTCAACCGACAGCGCGACCAAGCCTGCCTAATGATCCGACGTCGACTCCGTCGTGCCACCCGACCAAGGACGACGGTCTACTCGGTGGCTCGCCACCTCAATAAAGACTCTCCTGAGGAGGAAGAACGCCCTTGGCCCCTCAAAGCAAAGGACCGAAGGTTCTATCAGCAGAAGACCCCGATTACCCAACATGGGTACAGCTTCTCAGCACATTGGGCCCATTGGCGGCCAGATGATCACCCGGTCGAGGCGGAAACACCCCGGGCGACATATCACTACCCGTGGGAGCTACCAATGCAAGCCAAGGCGAGCCGGCAATACAAGCCGTTGTGCCAAGAGCCGTGTCAGTGGAAAACACGGACGTTCGAGCTTAAGGTACATGAGTTTTGAAAGTAGCCATTTGGCGGCCCAGAAGTCTCGTCTATAGTCTCTCCTATGCCCCGACAAGACTACGAAGAGACGAAAGGTCGCAACAACCCCCGAGGTCAGTCCGAAGCCTGTTATCGGGCCTGTGTCGGGTTAAGGCGATCAAATGGTTCGAAACCGGTGCGCTTCTGCTAAACCGGCGCGCCCCCCTCAAATCCGGCGTGCCCTCTTAATCTTGGGTAGCCTTCTAAACCGGCGCGCCCCGTTTAACTCGAATCCGGATAGCAAAATGGTTGTAAATCGGCGCGCTAAACCCCGCACCAGATTGAGCTCGTTCGAAGGTTTCCTATATAAGGATCCTCATGTTCGAGAACAAAAGGGGGACGGCCCGAGGAGGATGAGAAGAAGAGAGCAACATCATAAGAGAAAAAGGAGAGAGAAGAGAGCTTGGAGAAGAAGAAAGGGGAGCAGAGAGCCCATTTCATTCCGATACCCTGTTCTTCCTTCGGTTCTCTGCTGCGAAGTTCCAAGGTTGGTTGGCGAGTCCGACGGTGTCTGCCTCTGCTAGTCTCTTTCTTCTTTCTCTGCTAATGTAGCTCCACGGAGCATTACCCCGAAGGGCGATGATATGAGCCCGGGGTATTTCTCGAACTTCCCCCTCTCTCTGGTCGCCTCTATTTCTCTGTTCTTTCTTCTTTTCGGGAATGGAATCGGTCTCAGGCGACAACGCCGAGCCGAATATATTGTAGTGTTTAACTATACGATTGAATGAATGAAAGGGTGTGTTGCTGCAATCTTATAGTCTATCTTTTGTTTGAGTTTTCCACCGTCGAATACGCCTCAGATCTTTGAGCCAATATCAATAGTTCCCTTCCCCGGGGTTGTTTCGATGTCGTATAGATGATGTGAATGATTCAATGTGCTCAGATGTTCCCCCCTGGCCGGAGGGATGCTTATCATTGCATCATCCTTCACGTCGGAGGTGGCTCCGCAATCTGTCCCTGTTCATAGTTCTGGGTTAAGAGAATGAACATCTCCGTCGCCCCCATCATGTAGCTGTACGTACTGGAGATGCTGTCCAGCTATTCGACCATGTGCCTCTTCCAGGAGCTCAGTCTGCTGGCCGGGCCCTGGGTTTTAAGTCCGATCTATTGGCTCCCCTTTTAGCTTGCCTCTTCATTGAAGGTGTATGTATATGGTCATCTGTTGTTCGTTCCATAAGCCAATGTATTCCGGTTATAGCACTCTTTAGTGATTTATCCTCTCGAAGAGTTCACTGCCCGGGGAGGGGAATATTCCCCATCAACTTCAATCATTGTGGAGCCACAGAGTCATACCTTCTAATGGTATGCATTCTATGTCTCACCTAATGAACATCAACGGGGTTGACCCGACATCAAATCCACCTTCATCTTGAGGGAGGGGTGGTGGCTGTGAGAAGATCACCTCTCGTAGGCTAGCCCTCGAGGTGATTTCTCATCTCAGTCGTCCCTTGATTAGTTTGACTCGTGGAGTTGGATACCTCTGGCAGGCTAGCCCTCGGGGTCTCTCCTCTCCAATGAAGTCCGCTGGTCACCGCTTGGCACTCCCGGCCTTAAAGGAGCGTACCCCTAATTTGTGGGACTGTCTCCGCTTCGCCCCTACAACCCCCCAAACCAGGGGAGGTGTTGCCAAAATTTGGACTGAGGACTTAGTCGAATTTGCACTTGTTATGCTTTTATACATCTATTAAAGACTATGCTTGAGTAGGAACATCGCATAAGTCTACAATTGCCTCGATTACAGTGCTTCTGAGGCCAAAACAAATCTTCCAATCTTCTAAAAACATCAACAAAGTGTCAATAAATATGCACAAGATTCAATCAAATTTGAATAAACTTAAAACCTCCCTAATCCGGTGCGGCCCGAATCCGGCGCGCCAATTTCCGACGTGCCCCCCCTCGCGCCGTTTTAGCTTTAGACACATAGGTTGTCTAAACTTATTGAGCCCCTATCCGGTGTGCCCAGGTTGCGCCGTATTCACCTCCCCTTTGGCCGGCGCGCCGCATTAGCCCTAGCCAATCGTTGCGCCGTATTAGCCCCATTTGGCCACCGCGTCATTTTAACGTTCATATAGGTGTCGTGCCGTTTTAACCCATCCCTCGTACCTACGCTCCAGTGGTGCCGCTTTAGGCTTTTACCCATGCTTCCCGCGCCGTTTTAAGCTCTACACCTACGCGTACCTCGCCGATTTTGCTCTGAATCGCGTCGTCGCGCCGTTTCGATCCTCTCCTCGCCTCCGGGGTGATCTTCAATGCTAATGACGGAATCAAATGAACCCTGTAAACAATAAGCCAAAGAAATCGGTTTGTCTAAACCTGAATTAATCAGTCTTATAGCTTCATCACCATGATTGAGTTTAAGCATTCGCATCGCATCAATGTATGCTTGAGTGCGCGAGCCCTTGGTATATCAAATGGCACTAGTAGAAAGCCGGGCAACGCCCGACAGGAAGCTCTTGTTATGCGTGATGATGGTCTCTGGGCCTACGTCATCTGCCACGTATTGAGGGTTTCGCCCCAATGAATTGTGCATGACAGATTAGAATATCTTGCATGATCATCTACATCCTTTGCATTCTTTATTTCGGCCTCGACAGCCCACTATCTCGACAATTAATCAAAAAATTTCCCTCCTCGCGGGGGATGTAATTAACGCCATAGCCTTTATGGTATGGCGGACTGCTGGTCCCGACCGAATCTCACTCTCGCCCTACACGGGTCAGAATGAGCGCACAATAAACTCGTCACTTACGTGACTGGCACGCCTGCGCAGTCAATCAATCAGTTAATTACCGATTAATTAATTGGTTGATCGACGCGTAAATAAATCAAATAAACCCAATAAAATAATTTTTAATAAAAAGAAAATAAAATCAATAAATCCCATCGAAACAGTCTGGCATGCCCGGTGGGACCAGTGTCACCTTTCATCTCTTTGTCGAGATACTTGGGCTTCGAGGCCCTCCTAAAGGTTGCTAATCGTCGGCTTGTTGGTCTTTTCAGGCGAATGATGACAACTACTACTGGACTGACTGGCGTCGGCTTCAGCCCTGTGGTTGTGGCCGGTCATGTGCAAGGGTACCTGGCGGTGCCCACGGTATTCGGCACCTTCCCTGCCGCTGTTGGCTTCCCCAACTTCTTGGGGCTAGCCTTTGCAGATATGCTGGAGATAGAAACCTCGGAGCCCGTCGAGGTTGCTGCAAGGAAGATGGAGCCTCCGAAGGCTCGATGCTGCAATGACTCATGCAAGAGTCCAACCTTGGTCGCCAGCTGCCTGGTGCACCATGCGATCCGTGGGGTCTGCCCTGATGCTGTCAACAAGAACTCTCGAGGTCGTCAGCGCAAGCAACTCCAGAGGGGTACTGCTGTGGTTACCGGATCTCTCTCACAGTCCGGTAAATCCATGATGGTTGGTGGCATGCGCGTCTTCCTCAACGGACGCGACGCACGGATAGTCCCAGACCGGGTCGTCCCTGCCATCCCCGTCCGCAACTCATATCAAGCCCTCGCTGGAAGGAGGGCGGAAAGAGAAGAAGCCGGCCACTACGGCAAAGAGAAGTTGGCTCCCAGGCCAAAGAAGTTCAAACAGGTGTGGGTCTCTAAGAGGGTCCAACCTGCCCACTGATAAGTGTCCATTTGTTATGACAATTCATTGCATGTACACCATTTTATGTGCATATAATTAGGTAATTATGCATATTTCATAGTTAACCTCAACTCCGCATTTAAATTGGAGCTTTCACGTAAATTGATTAATTTGGTAATTTTATTTAATAATTTGAAGTTGAGGGCCATGATCATTAATTCTCCATTGCATAATCATGAGCATTTAAGATTTATGTGCACATTGTGGTAATTTTTATGGACTAAAGTGCAATTATGTGTGTGTAGGACACCGAAGGCAATTACAAAAGAAGCCGGGGGCAAAAGGGTCATCACCATTTTGACCAAGTCAAATAAAGAATTCAAAATATTTTGGTTGGAGGGAAAGAAAGTTCAAAATTTGAATTCAAAGTTTGAAAAGGAGGAATCCAAAGTTTAAGTTTGAAAAGGAGGAAAAGGACATTCAAAGTTTGAAATAAAGGAGAGACATGATGAGTCTTGGGAAATGGGGTTCCTAAAGTCCAAGAAAGGGGGTGCCCACCTACTTTTTCTCTTCCCCATGCATCATATTACACTTAAATCTCAGTCATCCATCTCTTTTTTGATACAATCTCCACCCTCCATCTACCTAACTTTTCCTATAAATAGCCCATGACAAAGAGGAGAAGGGAGAGTTCTTCTTTTGGCAATTTTTCACTCTTTCTCTCCCTCTCACATCTTTTAGTTCGCCGAGTTCGTCCTCTTCTGTCCCTCTTCTCCTCTTTCGATCTTCATAAAAAGTTCTTTATTTTTACGTTCTCTACAACTTCTTCTTCTGCACCATTGTCTAATTCCTTCTGGTTTTCAAGCTATTGCGTGTTTTTCACTGTGCTATCCTGTTCATCTGCGAACCAGTGTTTCTCTCTGTTCTTCCCCTTGTTTCTCACCCTTCTAGTTATTTTCTCCTCTTGCTTTCTTCATAAAAGTTCTTTGTTTTTAAAATATCTTCAACTTCTTCTTCTACGCCATCTTCTAATTCTTTCTGATTTGAAAGTTATTTCCCATTTTTCAACTTGCTATCCTGTGATTTCACTGTTCATCCGAGGTTCTAGCTTTGGTTATTTATCAGTTTTGAAGCTCTTCCACTCTTCTTTTCTCTCTGAGTTCTTCATCAAAGTTCTTCCTCTTATGTAGATCTAGATTTTCTTTTTCAATCACTTCCTCCAATTCTTCTTTGTTTACGAGTTACATTTATTTTCTCACTGTTTTACTCTCTCATCTTCTTCTTTCTTCATCTCCACACAAACCCTTTCACATTTCTCTCTATATTTCTCTCCAAAGTTTGTTCTCCATAACTCCCCTTTCATGGCAGCGTGCACATCAAGACGGGCGACGTTCCAAGGCTCGTGACGTGGACGGCGACGGCTTCTTCATCCACCTCTTTCCACGGTGATCTCTTTCAAGAAGGAGCGATCCTCTCCAAGGCCCGGCGAGGAGGAGACGACGGCGTCATCACCATTGCTATTATCATCTTCACATCTTAGGCTCCTCTTTTTGTTATTGCTTTAGTTTTATTTCACTTCATTGTAATCTCATTGTGTCATTAGTGTAAACTTGTTTCACATTTCATATACTCTTTCTTTTAAGTTAATGAAAGTTGTTCTCTTGATCTAGTTCTTGATCTTCTTCCATCTCTATCTCTTTCTTCTATCTCTTCTTTCCACTTCATGCAATTATTTTCTATAGCATAGGCGCATAGTGATAGGTGTTTTTGATTAAGTGTTTGGTTTGTTCATCATTTCACTATTTTCTTTAAGCAAAGCCAAATCACAAGTGTTTTTCTAAAATGTTACAAGTTTTTTTTACTTTAAAAATCTCTTCTTCCCTGTAGATTCGACCCTTCTCGCCACTTTATTACGTCTTTCTTTCATATAGTGCGAGTTGGAATTTTTAAGATTGATACGCATGTTTTAAACGACGAACTTTCGCATTATCAATTTTTGGCGCCGTTGCTGGGGATGAATGGTGATTTTTGACTTAAGAACTTTGTTTTCCTTATGTATATAGTGTACTAATAAAGTTCCCTTTTATTATTTTTACAGGAAAAAAAGAAAAAAAAGAAATTTAAAAATTCAAAAACAAAATCAGAGGTAAGTCTCCACCTTTTCCTTAGTCTTTTTGTCATTCATTTTGAAAAAAAAAGAACGGGGGAACGCTTTTCAAGTAAGTATCCAAACTTTTCCTCTTTCATTTTAGTTTCATTTCTCTACATTTCATATCTTATGGTTAGATAGGTTCATTAAATAAAAACAAAAAAATCATCACTTGAACTTCAATAAAAATGTTCATTGCAAGAGTAGAACCCGCACTTCCATGTTTTAGGTCATGCATCATTTAGGATTGAATTTATTTTTCCTTGTTGTTTAATTATTATTAATTACATTATTGAAGATTACGGGAGACAATGTGAGTACTCTAATTTTTTCAAAAGCATGCTCATGCATCTCCATGCTTGCATAGAATCCCTTGTTTGAACTTGGTTTGTTGCATATAATTTCTAAAATATTTTAAGGGCAATACCCATAAGCAAGATAAGGTGGGGATTTCATCACCCATCCTTAGCTCACAAAGCACAATTCCCATGCATCTTTGCATCACCTAGACCTTAAATAAAATCCAGTAGACATTGGCCCGAGGTTCACACTGTGGTTCTTGTGTTATTTGGGCTTACCCTCTTATGAAAATCGGTGCCTAAGGCAAGACGGTCGGACGGCAAACGCCTTAAGCTGGATAGTGGTTTGGCATAATTAGGTCCCTACGAAAGTAGGGGGAACCTCCCACTACCCCACCCCTTACCTGGCTGGTGGAAATATTGAGGGTGAACTTAAGTTTCACTTTAGTCATTTTGTGAAACCCAATTTGTAGGTCTAGGTCACATCTAGGGCAGTAAGTAATTTGTGTGATAACTTGTTTGTGTTTACATAAAAAAATAAATAAAAAAAATAAAAATAAAAACAAAAATAAAAAAATATCATCTTCTCTCTCTTCGTCCTAGTTTGTATCAAAATCAAAAAAAAGAGAAAAATTAAAATAAAAAAAATTAAAATCATCTCTCTCTTCGTCCTAGTTCATGCAAGGTAGACGATCTCAACATCCAAACCTACTAGGACCCATTCAAGAAATTGAGAGAGTCTTGTATCCAGGGAATGATCTCCAACAAGATCTCATGGCCGAAAATCAAGGACCTCACCACCAAAATCTAATGGCCGAAAATCTCGATCCTCCAAAGCAAATGAAGGACTATTTCTTGCCCAATCAATACCAACCGTCTTTCTATGTCCAAGCACCTCAGAACCAGGCAGTTCATTATGAAATCAAGTCTAGTACCATCCAAATGTTGTCATCTTTCTATGAAATCCCAATGAAGACCCTTACAAACATCTTGATGAGTTCCTTCAGATCTGCTCAACTGTTAAAATCCAGAATTTCTCTGATGATGCTCTTAGGCTAACTCTCTTCCCATTCTCTCTCAAAGATAAAGCCAAATATTGGTTAGGAGCCTTGGGTAGGATCATTGATACATGGGCAGAAATGCAAAAAGAATTTTTGAAGAAGTTCTATCCCATAGGGCGAACCAATACGATGAGAAGAGCAATTACTGGATTCACACAAAACCCAGGGGAACATATCCATGAAGCATGGGATAGACTAAAAGATTTATTGAGGAAATGCCCCCACCATGGGTTATCAAGATGGCAAATTGTACAGGCATTCTATGAGGGTTTGGCGGAGAATTATAGACAGATGGTGGATGCATCATGTGGGGGAGCATTCATGAGTAAGAGCGAGGATGAGGCTTATGATTTATTCGAAATGCTTAGTGAAAATTCCATAAGCCATACCTCGCTTTCATCATATGAAAGAATGATTGAGCCTTCTAAGAGAGGTGGACTTTATGAAGTTAAAAGCCAAGGTGAGTGTGAGAACAAGATGGATATTAATGCCATAACCCAAAAGTTGAATAAAATAGATTTGTTGGCGTAAAAGATAGAGAAGGTCGATATGGTTGCCCAAAAGTTAGACCAGTTGTTGTCCATGTCTAGACAGGAACCCTCTTTCCCTTCTGCCCCTCAACCTCAACAATTCTCAACCCCAAGTCAAGAAGAAATATGTGCTTTGTGTTCGAGCCCTAGCCATTCCGTGATTGGGTGTCCCACAGTAGCCCAACTCCCCCCATTTATCCAAGAACAAATCTTTGCTGCTCAAGGTGTCTCCAAGCCCACATATGATCCTTATTCAAACACTTACAATCCGGGCTGGAGAAATCATCCAAATTTTTCTTGGAAGTCTAACCAAGGCCCATCCACCCAATCTCATCCCTCACACCATCCAAATTCAAAACAATCATTTTCCATGCCAAGTCAGTTAAACCAAAATCTCTCTTATCAGCCTCCTTTCCATCAACAATCACCTTTCCATCAAGCTCAGGCCCCATATCCTCAAGCTCAATTTGCTCAGGGCCAATTTCAGCAATTTCCTGCACATCGTTCACATCAACCACATTATCAACCACCTCCTACTCAGCCCACTTTTGATGACAAGTTTGAACAACTCCAACAACTCATCCTTACCCAAGCACAATCCATTTCCAAGTTGGAGAACCAGATAGGGCAACTTGCTGCCAATAACATGAGAAGAGAGGTAGGTCAGCTCCCTAGCCAACCGGTGGCCAACCCCCGCAATCAACAACCTCCAGGCTTCCCTCCAAGAGCTCCTATTCTTCCTCAACCCAATCAGCCAAACCAACCTCAGCTGCCCCCTCCTATAGGTCCTCAGTTCGAGAATGCCAAAGCCATCTCTAGCCTTAGGAGCGGGAAAATTCTTAATGACCCTTATCAGGCTAGGGATGTGGGTAGTAGTTCGGGCCAAGATGCCCACGAGGAGAGTGATAGTGAAGATGAGGAGTCAACAATTTTGCAAGAAAAGAAGAGGCAAGAGGGGGGAGAAAATAAGCTGGACAAAGGGAAAGCAAAGGTTGATGAAGGACCCCAAGAGTATGTTCCTAAGGTCCCATTCCCTGATGCATTGAAGCCTAAAGCTCAAAAGAGAAAGCCGGTCCAACAAGAAGAACTAGTGGAATTGTTTAAACAGGTGAACATCAATATTCCACTATTGGATGCGATCAAACATGTACCGGCGTATGCAAAATTTTTAAAAGAGCTATGTACACCAAAAAGGGAACCAAAGGCAATAACACAAAAGGTCCGCTTGTCTGAAGATGTCAGCGCAGTTGTTATGAATCATTTACCTAAAAAATTGAAGGACCCCGGAGCTCCACTGATTTCTTGTGATATAGGTGGAATTACATTTGATAGAGCATTGCTGGACCTTGGAGCCAGTGTGAACTTGTTACCCACCTTTATATATGAGCAGTTTGATCTAGGGGAGTTGAAACCCACATCTATAATCCTTCAACTGGCAGATCGATCTGTAAAGACTCCGAGGGGACTATTGGAAGATGTGATTGTGAAGGTGCATGAATGTTATTTCCCGGTGGACTTTCTTATTCTGGATATGGCCTCGTCCCAGGAATTAAAGCACACACCTATCATTTTGGGACGTCCGTTTCTTGCTACGGCCAAGGCCAATATAAATTGTGCCACGGGGATGATGGATATTTCCTTTGGAGGAGAGAAGGTTTCTCTAAATGTGTTCAAAGCATCTCAATATCCAGACCATGAGGAGGAATGTAATGTCATTGATGTTTTTGAAGAACTAATTGAAGAAAGTCTGGAAGTTAATGAGGAATGTCTAGAAGAGGGTAGCATGCTCCAGGATTCCCCACTTTCTAGTGCACCCCACTCTAGAGTAGAGCCACTCCCTCCACTTCAAGTTGAACCTATTCTTCCATCTTTGGATCAGCCGCCCAGTCTAGAATTGAAGGCTCTGCCGGATCCTTTGAAGTATGCTTATCTAGGTCCTAACCAAACTCTGCCCGTAATCATTGCTTCCAACCTCACTGCTACTCAGGAATCCCAACTCCTAGATATCCTTTAAAAGCACAAGAGGGCGATAGGATGGTCAGTGGCCGATTTGAAGGGTATCAGTCCAGATGTGTGTATGCATTACATTTACTTGGAGGATAATGTCAAGCCGAGCAGAGAGATGCAGCGTCGACTGAATCCAAGTATGAAGGAGGTAGTGAAGAAAGAAGTTGTCAAATGGTTGGATGCCGGGATCATATATCCCATTTCTGATAGCAAGTGGGTCAGCCCAACTCAAGTTGTTCCCAAAAAGTCAGGGCTGACAGTTGTAACAAATGAGAAAGGAGAAGAAGTTCCCACACGATTACCAACTGGGTGGAGAATCTGCATTGATTACAGAAAACTAAATTCAGTCACGAAAAAAGATCATTTCCCACTCCCATTCATTGATCAGATCTTGGAGAAACTGGCTGGGCAGAAGTATTATTACTTTCTGGATGGCTATTCTGGGTATAACCAAGTTGTAATTTTCCCAGAAGATCAAGAGAAAACAACCTTCACATGCCCCTATGGCACGTTTGCTTTCAGAAGAATGCCTTTTGGGCTCTGCAATGCCCCTGCCACATTCCAGCGATGTATGATGTCCATTTTCTCTGAAATGGTGGGGGAATGCTTGGAAGTTTTTATGGATGACTTTTCAGTGTTTGGTGATTCATTTGATGATTGTTTGGGAAATTTGACTCGGGTATTGAAAAGATGCATTGAGTCGAATCTAGTGTTGAGCTGGGAGAAGAGCCATTTCATGGTAAGAGAAGGGATCGTTTTAGGCCATGTAGTTTCAGAGAAGGGAATAGAGGTTGACAAGGCCAAGGTTGATGTGATTTCTAATCTTCCTCCCCCTTCTTCGGTCAAACAGATCCGTTCCTTTCTTGGCCATGCAGGATTCTACCGCAGATTCATTCAAAACTTCTCCACCATTGCTCGACCACTTACACAATTGCTTGCCAAGGACACTCCCTTTCATCTTGATGAGTCATGTCTAGAGGCGTTCAATTCTTTGAAAGCGGCTCTCACACAAGCTCCCATTCTCCAATCTCCTGATTGGTCGCTCCCTTTTGAGATCATGTGTGATGCCTCAGACTATGCTGTAGGAGCTGTCCTAGGTCAAAGAGTTGAAAAGAAACCCGTGGTGATCTACTACGCGAGCCGCACCCTCGCTGATGCCCAAGTGAACTACACCACCACGGAAAAGGAATTATTAGCTGTTGTGTTTGCCCTCGAAAAGTTTCGATCATATCTGTTAGGGGCGAAAGTCATTGTTTATTCCGATCACTCAGCATTAAAATTTTTGATGTCTAAGAAGGAAGCCAAACCCCGTCTCTTACGGTGGATTTTATTACTACAAGAGTTTGATTTGGAAATAAGAGACAAGAAGGGGTTGGAAAATGTTGTCGCTGATCACTTGTCTAGGATTGTAATTCCTGAAAGTGCCCCTATGTCTGATTCCTTCCCTGATGAACAAATTCTTTCCATCTCTCACACAACAACCCCTTGGTTCGCTCATATAGTCAACTACCTGGCAGTAGGGAAGATTCCCGAAGGGTGGTCTAGACAGGAGAAGGATCGATTCTTTTCTAAGGTAAGGCACTATTTTTGGGACGACCCGGAGCTATTTCATATGGGTCCAGATCAAATAATAAGAAGATGTGTCCCCGAGGAGGAGCAACAATTTGTTTTGAACTTCTGTCATAATCTCGCTTGTGGGGGACATTTTTCAGGAAAGAAAATATCGGCGAAAGTGTTACAGAGCGGATTCTATTGGCCCACATTATTCAAAGATGCTTATGAATTTTCCAAAACATATTTAAGGTGCCAAGCCGTAGGAGATAATTCAAAAAGAGATATGATGCCGCTCAGTCCCATTCTGGTAGTAGAAATTTTTGATGTTTGGGGAATAGACTTTATGGGACCATTTCCACCTTCATTTGACAATGAATATATTTTGGTGGCAGTGGACTATGTTTCAAAATGGATTGAAGCTGTTGCTTCTAGGATAAATGATCACAAGGTTGTGATGAAGTTTGTGAAGAAACACATCTTTTCTAAATTTGGTTGTCCTAGAGCTATCATTAGTGATGGGGGCTCTCACTTTATTTATTTTCAATTCCGAGCTCTGCTTCGCAAATATGACATCACTCATAAGCTCGCTAGCCCTTACCATCCCCAAACTAGTGGCCAGGTAGAAGTGTCCAACAGGGAGATAAAAACTATTCTGCATAAGACAGTTCGGCCGGATAGAAAAGACTGGTCCGAGAGACTAGATGATGCACTTTGGACCTACAGAACTGCATTTAAAACTCCCATTGGCATGTCACCTTATCGCCTCATTTTTGGAAAAGCCTGCCACTTGCCTGTAGAGCTTGAATATAGAGCATATTGGGCCATCAAATAAGTCAACTTTGATCTCATTCAAGCCGGGGCCCAAAGAGCTCTACAACTCAATGAATTGGAGGAACTAAGAAATGAAGCCTATGAAAATTCAAAAATCTATAAAGCCAAAATGAAATCCTTTCATGATAAGCATATTCAAAGGAAAACTTTTCAACCAAATCAGAAAGTCTGGCTTTTTAACTCTAGGCTGCGCTTGTTCCCTGGAAAGCTCAAGTCCAGATGGGATGGACCGTTTGTAGTTGTCAAAGCTTTTGACCACGGTGCCGTCAAAATTTTGAATCCTAAAAATGGTCAAATTTTCACTGTCAACGGTCAAAGATTGAAATCTTATTTGGAAAATGATCAGTTGCAAAAAGAATCCATTGTCCTAAGTGGTCTGGAATAAAATTTTCGTGAGCTCTCATGCGTCTGGCTGAAGACGGAAAACTTAGAGCTTCTTGGAGGCAACCCATAGTTTTTGTTGTTTTGACGTTTTTGTTTGAGTGTGTTTTAGTAGTCAGGTTAAAGCCAAGGAGAGGAAGTCGTCGCCGTCTATGACATTGATGGAGGTTTCGTCCCGCATATTTGGTTGTCTCTTTCCTACTCAGAAGTATTTATTGATACATTATTCTATTACTTTCAATTCTATATGCCCTTGATGACAATGTCATTCAAGTTGGGGGGGGGGGAAGAAATTTTCATGATGCATATAGTACAACCCTATAGGAGTTCTGTCTTGCATGTCATAGTTGCATAAAAGTAGAAAGATGTAAACCCCATTTTGAGTTCATGATTCATGCTTAAATTAAAAGTAATTCTGGAATAGAAAAGACTAGGGAGAAGGATGATGGAAAATTTAGTCAATCTAGCCATGAAAAAACTGATATAAGAATCCCTTTAAAGTTCATGTGCACTTTGAAAAAAAAAGAAAAAAAAATTCATGTTGCACACTAATGAAACAAGCAAGACAAGCCCTCTGCTATTTTTAGTATGCTGTCTGATATTCTGCACTTCTTAAGAAAAGAGATCTTTTTACAAAGTTTTCTGCCAAATTATCTATCAAATAAGTGCAATGGCACTATGAAAAAAAAAAAGAAAAAGAAAAAAAAGAAGAAAAGAACACCATGAAAAATGCCCAATTCTTAGTAACCGGGCCTACTTCACCTAAGACGTGTTGAGGTTCGCGTCAAACAGAAAAGGGAACCCTGATCTTAGTAACCGGGCCTACTTCACTTAAGACGTGTTGAGGTTCGCGTAAAACAGTGAAGGGATAGTGCAACATCATGTGTGCTATAAAAGATCGCAAAGGGACAAAGTAATAAGGCAGACAAAAAAGCTAATATACTTAATGCTCTAATCTAAGAGATGCAGGGTTGAAAGGCATTTGCTTAGAATAGCGAATGGGAGATGCAATTGTCTAAGCTGTAGATTTGGTAGTTACACATGCATAAGTGCTATTGAGCTTTAATTTGAATTCTTAATCATGTACTATTAAGTTCCTACATAAGGCTAGTGTGCATTAATGATTTCAGATTCCTAATCTTTGGTTGATTCTATGAAGGGATAACAGGATATGAGAGCATGAATTTTGTAAACTCTTGTTAGTCTTAAAATTTAATTTATTGACATTGCTAAGGGACTAGCAATAAGTAAGTTGGGGGGTGTGATAAGGGTCCATTTGTTATGACAATTCATTGCATGTACACCATTTTATGTACATATAATTAGGTAATTATGCATATTTCATAGTTAACCTCAACTCCGCATTTAAATTGGAGCTTTCACGCAAATTGATTAATTGGCAATTTTATTTAATAATTTGAAGTTGAGGGCCATGATCATTAATTCTCCATTGTATAATCATGAGCATTTGAGATTTATGTGCACATTGTGGTAATTTTTATGGACTAAAGTGTAATTATGTGTGTAGGACACCGAAGGCAATTACAAAAGAAGTCGGGGGCAAAAGGGTCATCACCATTTTGACCAAGTCAAATAAAGAATTCAAAATATTTTGGTTGGAGGGAAAGGAAAGTTCAAAATTTCAAATTCAAAGTTTGAAAAGGAAGAATCTAAAGTTTAAGTTTGAAAAGGAGGAAAATGACATTCAAAGTTTGAAATAAAGGAGAGACATGATGAGTCTTGGGAAATGGGGTGCCTAAAGTCCAAGAAAGGGGGTGCCCACCTATTTTTTCTCTTCCCCATACATCATATTCCACTTAAATCTCAGCCATCCATCTCCTTTTGATACAATCTCCACCCTCCATCTACCTAACTTTTCCTATAAATAGCCCATGACAAAGAGGAGAAGGGAGAGTTCTTCTTTTGGCAATTTTTCACTCTTTCTCTCCCTCTCACATCTTTTAGTTCACTGAGTTCGCCCTCTTCTGTCCCTCTTCTCCTCTTGCTGTCTTTATGAAAGTTCTTTATTTTTACGTTCTCTACAACTTCTTCTTCTACACCATCTTCTAATTCCTTTTGGTTTTTAAGATATTGTGTGTTTTTCACTGTGCTGTCTTGTTCATCTGCGAACCAGTGTTTCTCTCTCTTCTTCCCCTTGTTTCTCACCCTTCTAGTCATTTTATCCTCTTACTTTCTTCATAAAAGTTCTTTGTTTTTAAAATATCTTCAACTTCTTCTTCTTCGCCATCTTCTAATTCTTTCTGATTTGAAAGTTATTTCCTACTTTTCAATTTGCTATCATGTGATTTCACTGTTCCTCCGAGGTTCTAGCTTTGATTATTTATCAGTTTTGAAGCTCTTCCACTCTTCTTTTCTCTCTGAGTTCTTCATCAAAGTTCTTCCTCTTATGTAGATCTAGATTTTCTTCTTCAATCACTTCCTCCAATTCTTCTTTGTTTACGAGTTACATTTATTTTCTCACTATTTTACTCTCTCATCTTCTTTTTTCTTCATCTCCACACAAACCCTTTCACATTTCTCTCTATATTTCTCTCCAAAGTTTGTCCTCCACAACTCCCCTTTCATGGCGGCGTGCACATCAAGACGGGCGACGTTCCAAGGCTCGTGACGTGGACGGTGACGGCTTCTTCATCCACCTCTTTCCACGGTGATCTCTTTCAAGGCGGAGCGATCCTCTCCAAGGCTCGGCGAGGAGGAGACGACGGCGTCATCACCATTGCTACTATCATCTTCACACCTTAGGCTCCTCTTTTTGTTATTGCTTTAGTTTTATTTCACTTCATTGTAATCTCATTGTGTCATTAGTGTAAACTTGTTTCATATTTCATGTACTCTTTCTTTTAAGTTAATGAAAGTTGTTCTCTTGATCTAGTTCTTGATCTTCTTCCATCTCTACCTCTTTCTTCTATCTCTTCTTTCCACTTCATGCAATTATTTTCTATAGCATAGGCGCATAGTCATAGGTGTTTTTAATTAAGTGTTTGGTTTGTTCATCATTTCACTATTTTCTTTAAGCAAAGCCAAATCACAAGTGTTTTTCTAAAATGTTACAAGGTTTTTTTACTTTAAAAATCTCTTCTTCCCTGTGGATTCGACCCTTCTCGCCACCTTATTACGTCTTTCTTTCATATAGTGCGAGTTGGAATTTTTAAGATTGATACGCATGTTTTAAACGACGAACTTTCGCATTATCACCCACCAAGCTGCACCTGTCCGCCATCGCCCTGCTCGCGATGGAGCGGAAGGCAAGAAGGAAAGGGGCCTACCCCCGAAAGAAGAAGAAGTGGTTGCGGACCCTCCGCGCCACGAAAGCTTCCGGGCCTGCGCCCACCAAGCCAACGTCCCTGCTATGGGATGAAGATTTCAGCAACCGGCTGACAGAGCTCGGTTGGCTTACATCCCTCCTGCGGGAGGTCGACAACCATCCCCCGTGCTACATCAAGAACGGGGTCGAGAAGAGATGACCAATTTGGTCAAGAACTATTTTCGAGGGCTAGGCAACCCCTCGCTTGGGCAGCAGCAGTTGATGCAAGTAGCCGCAGCCGATGAAGACTACTGCCCATCAATGACAGTTGAAGAAGATGTACGAGAAGGAATGATGGTGTCGTCAGTCGACGACAATGACTTTGATGACGGCTTTGAGATCGAAGCCGATGAAACCGCCCCTAGGCGGGAAGAAACAAGAAGGACTTCTGTGTTCGAAAGGCTGACCTTCCTGGAGCAGGCTAAGAGGAAGGTCCATCGACGGGGAAGAAGGATGCAGGTCTTCACCTGCAATATGGCTAGCACATTCGGCCGATATGGGGGACTTCCCGAAGACCACCGTGAGTTGGCTCAACTGGCCGCGAGGCCGGGGCCGAATACTCGAAGGACAGAAGCGGCAAGGGAGCTCTTGGCGGCAGCTAAAGGAAAACAACCCTTGGGCTGTCACCAGTGGGATGATGAAGCTGCTATCCTGACCGCCAATGTAGTGACGGCGGAAGAAGAAGATGACGTCCTCCTCGACATCCTGCCCGAGGGTACGTACGGGGAAGCAACAGAGGCCATCCCCAGCACATCAACTATGGACCCGTCGGTCCTGATGCTACTTCAAAGATATCGGCAAGAGATAGACTTGCTGAAGAAACAGCTGATGGAGAAGACTAAACAATCATCAGCTTCCAAGCCACAGGAAGTCTAGGGCGAATCATCCCGGGGAGCGGTCCGTCATACCGACCCTCTGTCGCTCTACACCTTGCCTCAGTCGTCAGAGCCGAGCATGGCAATGACTCAACAGCGGCCACCACAGTCACAGCCGCTGATGCCGCCGGTGCTCCCTCAAGTGCACCAGACACCCCCACTGCTGCGTCCTCCACAGGCGACCACTCTGGTCACCTCGTACCTGTAGCCAGCACACTTCTATCCGGAGCCAGTTGACCCCACGGTCATGAACCGGATGATGGTGGAAAGGATGATCAAGCTGAAGCTCGCAGAAAGGAGTGAAGGCGACTACGTCGCATTTGATGCCTATCGGGTGCCTTACCTGCAACACCATGCTGTCAAGCGGCTTCCCCCAGGGATCAACAAGCCTCCCAAGTTCGACAAGTTCAACGGGAAGGGATCCCCGAATGAACACGTCGCATATTATATGATTGTCATGGGTGATTTGGCCACCGATGAGTCATACTTGCTAAAGTTTTTCGGGTCCTCGCTGACGGGGCTCGCATTTGAATGGTACTCCAGCCTCCCTGCCGGGTCGATCAGCGACTAGTCGGACATGCAGAGGAAGTTCAGGGAAAGATTCCATGTTACATAAAGGGAGGTCATAGTGGCCGAACTCTACTCAACAAAGTAAAGGGCAGATGAGACATCCCTCGACTATATTAAGAGGTGGAGGAACCTCGGGATGAGATGCAAGCGGCCCCTGCATCAGGAGGACGATGTACAAATATGCAAACAGAACCTCAGGAGGGAGGTTCTGGAAAAGATGATTGGAATGGAAATACGGTTGTTTGACCGATTGAACAATGTCGTGGCCGAGGTGGAAGCCTTCCTGGCCAGACCTGTCCCTGCATCAACTGCCAGCACAACCCAAAAGGGCAAGGCAGTGGAGCAGCGCCAGGCGCCTAAAGAAGCAAACGCTCTTGATATCAAGGCGTTCGAACAACAAAAAGATAAAGGCAAGAAGGAGGTCACCCCACAGCCTACGAAATCCCCGGAAGGCAAAGAAGGTCCCTCGCTGCGGGACAAGATGAAGAAAGCCTACTCCTTTCCGAAGGACAAGACCAGGATTCTGTTCGACTGGGTAACGGAGTATGACATGGTCACCCTGCCAGAGCCAAAGAGGCCGGAGGACCTGAAGAAGAAGGACAGTCCAAGATTCTGCCCCTATCACCAGATGCTGGGGAACCCAATCGAAGACTGCTACGTTTTCAAGGACATCATCGAAGGGATGGTGAAGAAAAATGAAATAGAGTTGGGAGACTACAAAGTGGACTCTCCTCAACCACATGAAGCCCCTCTGAGGAGGGCAGGAGTCAACATGATCTCCCTATACCAGGCATTGCTCGTGGAGATCTCTAAAGCAAGCACGCGGCACACCTATGAAACTCATTTCTTGGAGCCCGTGAAGGAACAACAGGGGTGGCAGCAGGTCCCTGCAAAGCACAAAAAGAAGAGGGCACCCTGCCCGAGAGTGGGGGCACATGTCCGTGGCGTCACACCATAACCCGCTTCGCCGGTGGCAGCACCTGTGTGGACCACTCCACCTGCAGTCATCAGAATACCCACCCGCAATCGGAGGAGACAAACTCCGCTGCCAGTGGTCAAGGAAACCAGTCCTGGGATCCGCAGACTACAAGACATTATTGAAGGGCTAGACGAGTACATGCAGCCTGAATTGAAGCCCTTGCTGGTGCGGGACCATGTCCCATGGCAAGAACTGGGGCAGCTCTCGCTCGAGCGAAAGGGAGAAGCTGATGCAACATCCGATAAAGAGGGCAGTCTGTTCTGGAGGCAGGCGCCCGCTGAAGTAAAAAAGAAGAAGAAGCAAAAGAAGAAGAAGAGAAACGCCGCTAAGGCCGATAAAGTGCAGGTTGTCACCTGCAATACTCTATCAGCACTCTTCAACCTGCCCGGAGAGGAGGAAGAAGAGGACATTTGCTTCACGCCCCCTATCGGGGGAGGCAGGGCCGAGGCCGCAACTGCTACACATGCAACCCGGTCGGGCCGAAAATGGGGGCGCCAGCCGCCACCCAAACACAACATCATGTTCAGGGGAGAGCAGCCCTACAAGACACCTTCGCCAGAGATCAAGGGAGTCTAGATCCCTCCTCCGCCAGGCCTATATAACAAGAGTGGGGACAAGGTAGTCCCTTCATTTCTTAAATTCATGAAGATTTCTAAGGGGAAGCAGCCTTGCCAGGAGGCTAACCCTGCACCCGGGGATGTTCGCCTGCAGCCAGCACAATCTGTCGAAGCTCCAAATGCAGATGGAGCTTGCCCTGCAACAGCTAATGAAGAGCACCAAGGATCCGATACTAGCCAGAAAGGCGCCGAGTCCGAGGCAGATGAAGCAGGTCCGTCAGGGGCTGCAACTCAAGACTCTCCCAAGCCCAGGTGGGTTGAAGAGATGAAGCTTTCCAATGTCCGAGCTGGGAGCCTCATAATGAAGCTACTCAAGAAGCTCCATGCTCGATTTACAATCTGGGAGATCCTCTCTTTGAGTGAAGAGACTCGACAGGCGATCATCACTGCTCTGCAGACGCCTGCTCATTTTGAGACCTGCTTGGCCGAAGCAATGTCGGAAGCTAGCTTGACCTTCACTCTAGAGGATATGATGCTACCTACCATCAGCCATAACAGGCCGCTGTACATGAAGGGGCACCTGAACGGAAGGGAGCTGAACAGAATTCTGGTCGATCCTGGTGCAGCTGTCAATATTTTACCCTACAGAATCTACGAGAGGCACCACTTCAATGTGCATCTCGAGAAGGTCAGGGATATGCGTATCACCGGCTTCAATCAAAAATGTGAAGTGTCGATGGGGGTGGTGGAGTTCACACTTACCCTGGCGGATCTCACTACGACGGTGCAGTTCCATGTCATCGACTCCCGCACCTCGTACAAGGAGCTTCTTGGCCGCCCATGGCTGCATGAAAACATGGTGGTGCCCTCTACGCTCCACCAATGTATCAAATACAGCTTCCAAGGGAAAGAGGAGAGGATATTTGCTGACCTCCACCCGTTCAAGGTATTTGAATGTCACTTGGCGGACGCCAACCTATATGCGGGGCCTTCTCAGAAGACTTCTGAAGCTAAGACCCCTACGGGGGCATCAAGAGACGCATCCGGCTACAATTGGTACCTACCACCGCCGTGCGGATATGTCAAGCCCCCGTAGGGGTCATATCACAGCATCCGGGGACGTGGGCAAAACAACACCCCCAGCATTATACCCCGAAGCTAATGAAGTTCAGGTCAGTTGGTAGCACGACCACATTGGAGTCCCGGACGGCCTCACCAAGCCAATTCCTGGCCTCGATGACCCCACTGTCGAGCCTTTCAAAACATGGGAGGTGGCACAGGTAGATGGACCCGACAACTTGTTCTATACGGCTTAAGAGCACCCTACTCGGGAAGACACAGACTGCTGTCTCCTCGAAGATATAAGCAATCCGTCAGTCCCCGTCAAGGGTCTGGCATTCACAACCAGTCGGATGGCCATGATGTTCCAAAAGCAACACATCCCCTCCGATCAATCTCATAAAAACAAAGAATCTTTCCAAAAAAATATGGTATCCCGCAAGTCTGGATAAGGAAATGAGACGCGTCTCTCAGCACCCGGGGTTGGGCTTCACCCTGGAAGAATACTACTACAGTGGGCGATACGAGGTGGACACCATCTCCGCCTTCTACCCTGCTAAAGATAGCACACTGGGTGCAACCTTTGATGAATACCCAGCGGAAGCTGAATATGCTGAGCCGACTCAAACCGAAAATCAAGAAGCGGAGGCCATAATTCCTTGCCGATGCTGGGAGCAGGTCTATCCCGAAGAGGCGGCCCTTCAAGCCAAATTTGACATGGCTAGCAGCAGCGAGGCCGAAGATGTTGAAGATGCAGGGATCTCTCCCTCCAGTGGAGTCCTACCAATGATGACCTCAGCACCTCTCACGCCAATCGGAGGAGCCTCAGCCGGCTCCGACCAAGAGGTATATGCTACCAAGAAGAGGAATGCCACTTCTATTGAAGACACAACTTCCCCAGAAGGCGAGACCTCCTCACCCTCTGCTACAAGACTGGGTTGCTGTTCCAACCCAACAACAAGCAGTCACCAGTCTGTCACGATTGTAACCCCAACTACAAGGGCTGAAGCTGCTCTCTCGCCCGTGGAAACTGTAACGGTGGTGGATATGCCGAGAGAACAAAATGCACGGCCGCTATTAAATGAAGCACAGGACCTTCGAGAGGCTCTGATAATGTCAAATGAGAAAATCGAGGTCCTTCACCCCGAAGATGGTATTCCAAATTTCGTTGACCTCCAACCGACACCTCCGGAGATAGAAGACAGAGGCCAAGCCACGGTCGATGAGTTGATAGAAGTCAATCTGGGAGATGACATAGACCCCAGACCTACCTTTCTCAGTGCCCAATTATCATCGGAAGAATGGGAGCTATACATCCAGCTGCTGCAAGAGTACCGGGATTGCTTTGCTTGGACTTACAAAGAAATGCCAGGTCTGAGCCCTACAGTCTCGCAACATGAGCTGGCGATCAGTCCTGAAGCCAAGCCGGTGAAGTGATCACGCGAAAGTTCATCGTTTAAAACACGCGTATCGATCTTAAAAATTCCAACTCGCAGTAGATGAAAGAGAGACGTAATATGGTGGCGAGAAGGGTCAAATCCACAGGGAAGAAGAGATTTTTAAAGTTAAAAACTTAGGAGTCCTTTGGAAAACACTTGTGATTTTATTTTGCTTAAAGAAAATAGTGAAATGATGAACAAACCAAACACTTAATTAAAAACACATATGACTATGCGTCTATGCTATAGAAAATAATTACATGAAGTGAAAAGAAGAGATAGAAGAAGGAGGTAGGGAGGGTATAAGATCAAGAACTAAATCAAAAGAACAACTCCTTTCATTAAATTAAAGAAACTAGTACATGAAGTGCAAGACAAGCTTACAACAAAGATGTGACGAGATTACAATGAAGTAAAATGAAACTAAAGTAATAAAAATAAAAGGATCCTGAGGTGTGAAGATGGTAGCAGAAATGGTGAGGACGGCGTCGTCCTCTCTTGGCCTTGGATCACGAACCACCTTGCGGAAGATGTCGTCTACACCGGGAGGAAGTCACCTTCGTCGTTGAAGCTGTCTTTGGAGGGTGAATAACTTTGAACCCAAGAAGAATTAGGGGATGCCCAAGAATAAAAAGTTGAAGAGGGGGAAGAGAGAAAGAACTTTGATGAAGGGAACAGAGAGAGAAAATATGAGGAAGAGGGTGAAATCAGAGGAAGAAGGGAAGTGGTCAGCACGGATGAACAGTAACTGTGCATAAAAACTGAACTAAGAAGAATTAAAAATAACTTAAAAACGTGATGAAATTAGAGGAAGTGGTAGAAGAATAAAATCTACCTCTGCAAGAGAGAAAGAACTTTTATGAAGAACTCAGATAGAAAAGAAGAGCGGAAGAGCTTCAAAATGGAGGAATAACATAAGCTAGCACCTCGTATGAACAGTACAATCACAGGACAGCAAGTTGAAAAACGAGAAATGACTTACAAACCAAAAAGAATTAGAAGATGAGGTAGAAGAAGAAATTGTAGAACACTTAAGTACAAAGATTTTTTATGAAGACAGTAAGAGAAGAAAATGACTATAAATGGGAGAAATAAGGGGAAGAACAGAGAGAAATACTGGTTTGTAGATGAACAGGACAGTATAGTGAAAAACATGAAATAGATTAAACACTAGAAGGAATTAGAAGATTATGCAGAGGAAGAAGTTGTAGAGCATTTAAAAATTAAGAACTTACATGAAGAGTGTAAGAGCAGAAAAATGAACCGAAGAGGGATAAATCGGTGACCTAAGGTTGGGAGAAAAATTACCAAAAGAAGAACTCCATTTCTCCTCTTTGTCATGGGCTATTTATAGGGAAAGTTGGGTAGATGGAGGGTGGAGATTGTATCAAAAGGAGATGGATGGCTGGGATTTAAGTGGAATATGATACATGGGGAAGAGGAAAAGTAGGTGGGCACCCCCTTTCTTAGACTTTGGACACCCCCTTTCCCAAGGCTCATCATGTCTCTCCTTTATTTCAAACTTTGAATTCAATTTTCCCTCCAACCAAAATATGTGTTTCTTTTCCTCAATTTCAAACTTTTGAAATTTCTTTTCCCTCCAACCAAAATATGTGCTTTTGACTTAGTCAAAGTGGTGGTGCCAGTTTTGCCCTCGGCTTCTTTTGTAATTACCTTCGGTGTCCTGCACACACATAATTACACTTTAGTCTATAAAAATTATCACAATGTGCACATAAATCTCAAATGCTCATGGTTATGCAATAGAGAATTAATGCTCATAGCCCTCAACTTCAATTTATTATTAAATAATATCACCAAATTAATCAATTTGCGTGAAAGCTCCAATTTAAATGCGGAGTTGAGGTTAACTATGAAATATGAATAATTGCCTAATTATATGCACATAAAATGATGTACATGCGATAAATTATCATAAGAAATGGACACTTATCACACCCCCCAACTTACTCATTGCCAGTCCCTTAGCAATGTCAATAAATTAAAATTTAGGACTAACAAGAGTTTGTAAAATTCATGCTCTCATATCCAGTTCTCCCTTCATAGAATCAACCAAAAATTAGGAATCTGGAATCATTAATGCACACTAACCTTATGTAGGAACTTAATAGTACATGATTAAGAATTCAAATCAAAGCTCAATAGCACTTGTGCATGTGTAACTACCAAATCCACAGCTTAGACAGTTGCATCCCCCATTTGCTATTCTAAGTAAATGCCTTTCAACCCTGCACCTCTTAGATCAGAGCATTAAGTATATTAGTTTTTTATCTGCCTTATTACTTTGTCCCTTTGGGATCTTTTATACCACACATGATGCTGCACTACCCTTCACTACTCAACGTGAACCTCGACTCTTGCCTTAGGAGAAGCAGGCCCAGTTTCACAGATCCAGGTTCTCTTTTCCGTTTTACGCGAACCTCAACACGTCTTAGGTGAAGTAGGCCCGGTTACTAAGACTAGGGACATTTTTCATGATATTTTTTCTTTCTTTTTTTTTTAGTGTCATTGCACTTATTTGATAGATAATTTGGCAGAAAGTTTTGTAAAAATATCTCTTTTCTTAAGAAGTGTAGAATATCAAACAACATACCCAAAATGGCAGGGGACTTGTCTTGCTTGTTTCATTAGTATGCAATGCGATTTTTTTTCCTAAAGTGCACATGAACTTTAAAGAGATTCTTACATCAGAGATTCTTACACCAATTTCCATGGCTAGATTGACTAAATTTCCCATCATCCTTCTCCCTAGTCTTTCTATTCTAGAGTTACTTTTAATTTAAGCATGAATCATGAAACTCAAAATGGGGTTAACATCTTTCTTTTTTTTTTTTTGCAAAAACCCTGCCTAGAGTTGGGTAGGAGAATGCACCCCTTTCCAGAGGAAAGGAGAAAACCACTCCACTACCCAGAACTAGGAGGTAAATTTTATTGATAGCAAAATGAATAGAATAGTTACATCATGCGAAGGCTAGGCATTCCTAGCTTATCCAATCGAGCAACACCTTTGACATTGTTAGGTAGCTCATGGCGAACAAAAAAAGAATTACACTTAGTGCTACAGGCTAACGATGCCAAAGTATCAGCAACAGTATTTGCTTCTCTATAAATGTGAGATAATGTATCTTCTGTGGAGATGGTGCGCCATATGTCCCTAACATAAGTGAGAATGATCCAAGGACAAGGGATTTCCCGGTTGATGCTTTGAATTAGAACCTTGGAATCACATTCAATGTATGCAGGTCGATCAGATATAGTATGAAGATATTTGAGACCATCACTGAGAGCTCTAGCTTCTGCAATGAGACTATTAGAATTTCCATAGAAGTGTGAAAAGGCTAATAGAACATTGCCATTAGGGTCCCGAATAACCCCACCACCACCTGAGTTGCCTGTAGATTTGCAAGCACCATCTATGTTTAATTTATTGAAAGGCCATGGGGGACAAGCCCATTTGATGATTTTAATAGGTGGACCACCTTTGTCAGCAATCTGGAAGCCAAAATTTTCTAAAATTTGCCGATTACTGTGTGAGTTTTCCTTAAGATTAGAAAAAGAAGTGACTTCCATGGCTTGAGCAGTGATTTTGTATAGAAGACTGTGTTTAGACACCTTTTTCCCATCATATTTGGTAGCATTTCTAGTGTTCCATAACTCCCACAAACCATATCCAAGAAAGGAGAGAGTGAAACAGTCAAATTTGGAACTGCGGCTGAGCTTCTGAATAGTGTTGGAGATGAGTCTGTCGGTAGTGTTACCATGAATAGGAATCCCCTTTGCTCGGAGAGAAGACCAAATGTAGGAAGCCACTTCACTGGAGGTGAATAAGTGGTTGGAATCTTCTTCAGCTGGAATTTTACAGCAATGACATTTGGAGCATATGGGAATACCAACAGCCTTAATTCTATCATCAGTGGGGATACATTGATGCAAAAGCTTCCAAAGATGAATGGAGATTTTGGGTGGTATCCACTTAAGCCATATGTTACTCCATTTAGTGTAATGCTGGCAGGGATTAGAAAGGGCATTCTTGCAGATCGAGGACACTGTGCAGTCACCAGAGGAGGATAAACTCCAAATTTCTTTATCCTTGTCCTGAGTAAGGCTGACATTCTGAATAGCAGAAATGATGTCGGATGGGAGGAAGCTGTCAAGCATTGTATAAATAGTAGTATTAGGCTGAGAGTAGTAATCCTTGACTGATATATTAGAATTCTGAATAGAATCAGCAGGGACATATGAGGATATGGGTTGTTTGCCAATCCAAATGTCATTCCAAAAACTGGTGGTGGTACCATCCCCTAAAATAATTAATTTGTGCTTGAGAATTAAGTCTTTAGCTTGTAACCAACTTTTCCTGGCAAAACCTGTCATGCTTCTGAATTGGACAGTAGAGAGGTGGCCTCCACGAATGTATTTAGTTCTAAAGTAATCAGCCCATAGAGAATCAGAATGCAGGGCTCTCCAGAGCATTTTGACTCTCATTGCAATCTCCATATGCCGAAGAGACATGATACCTAGACCACCTTGGGAGATTGGTTTGCAGATTGATGACCAAGATTTCCAATGCCTCTTGTTTCCATGGATTGAGGAACCCCAAAAGAAGGTAGCAAAACTTCTCTCCAAAGATTGATGAATGCCCTTATGGAGAGGTGAGGAAGCCAGAAAATAGATTGGGATAGTAGTCAGAACATGCTTAATTAGGCACAGCTTGGCTCCCTGAGATAAATACTTGGCCAACCAACCATGAATACGCTTCTGAATAGATGACAGAATGCCAGCAAAATGGAGTTTTTTCCTCCTGCCAAGAATCAGAGGGAATCCCAAGTATTTGTGAGGAAAAGAGTTCCTAGAGAAACCAGTGATTTCCTGAATTTTATTGGCAACATAATCTTTTACATTAGGATGGATAAAAAATCCACTCTTGCCAATGCTGATCAGATGACCTGAAGCCTGCTCATAAATCTTTAGAAGCTGACATAAATTCCTGATAGAGGTTGAAGTGGCTTTGCTAAAAATGAGAGTATCATCCGCAAAAAGTAGGTGGGAAATGGTGGGACAGCCCCTTGGGCCTAGGAACCATTCAACTTTACCAGAAGAATATGCATCATGCAAGAATCTGCTGAGAGCTTCTTCAGCAATAATAAACAAGGAAGGAGCAATGGGGTCTCCTTGACGGATGCCCCTAGAAGATTTAAAGAATCCAGCAGTATCCCCATTCAATAGGATTGAAAACCAGCAATTGTTGATTAAGATTTCAATGAGAGAGATAAATTTCAAACTGAATCCAAATCTTTTCAACACTGCATAGAGGAAATCCCATTCTATTCTATCATAGGCCTTAGCCATATCAAGTTTGAAAATGACATTATTCCCTCTAGTTTTTCTACCAAGTTCCTGCACCATCTCTTGGGCCAAAGCAATGTTCTAAACAATATTTCTCCCCTTCACAAAGGCTGACTGTTGGCTAGATATGATCTTGGGAAGAATGCCCGCCAGTCTGTTATTGAGTATAGTGGAGACAATCTTGAAAAAAAAATTGCACAAGCTAACTGGTCTAAAATCAGAGATGTCAGTTGCATTATTCCTTTTAGGAATGAGAGCAATGAGAGTCGAGGTGACACTTCTAGGCAGTGGGCATTTTGTGTTGAAAACAAACTGAACAGCTGCCACAATATCTTTTGCAATGATGGACCAAGCATTCTAATAGAAGGCACCTGAAAACCCATCAGGCCCAGGTGCACTATCCGGAGACATCTTGAACACAACATCTCTAACTTCTGACTCAGTTGGAGTAGCACACAGGTCCTCATTATCAGACAGAGAAATCAGAGAAGGAATGCAGTTAAGAATAGCTCCATCAATGTGATGGTTTTGTGAAGTGAAGGCCTGTTTAAAATGGTTAGCTGCAATGGCCTTCATTTGTTCATGATCTGATGTCAGATTGCCATCAGAAGATTTGAGCTGTGAGATAGTATTCTTCCTTCTATTTGCCATGGTGGTCATATGAAAGAATTTAGTATTTTTGTCACCCTCCTGTAACCATTTTATTCTGGATTTTTGTCTCCAAAAAACTTCTTGTTGAAGCAAACTATTGGAGAGGATAGTCTTAGCTCTGTTCAGGGCAGCAAGATTAGCAGATGAAGGGTCCAGGTCATAAGAGTGCTCAGCCTTGAGAACCTGATCTTCAGAAGCAACAAGATTCATATGTACATTGCCAAAAGTATTTTTGTTCCAACCAACAAGCATATTCCTGAGGTATTTTTGTTTAAGATATAGAGTGGTAATCGGGGAGGTAGCTAGAGGACTGGTGTTCCAACACAGTTGAACATCCCGGGTAAAATTCTCATGCAGAGTCCACATCTTCTGAAAAATAAATCTACTTTTGAATTTTCTAACAGAGGGCATCTTGATCAATAAAGGAGCATGATCCGATGCTTCTCTGGATAGATGGTCCACAGATATAGGTAAAATGTTAAGCCAATCAGCATTGATCAAAACTCTATCAAGTCTAGCCCAAATACCTCTGCTGCCAGACTGATTATTATGCCAAGTATATTTGGACCCCAAATATCCAGCATCAAGAAGCTCACAGCTCTGAATACAGTCCTTGAAATCATTCATAGAAGTCAGGTTAGGAGTATTACCTCCCAGTTTCTCATCAATATTCAAGACACAGTTAAAGTCCCCAGCCACTAACCAAGGGCCAACCATCTGGGAGTGACAGTTAACTAAAGAGGACCAGAGAGACTGCCTTTCTCTACTAGAACATTTGGCATAGACGAAAGTCAGGTATAGCTGTGGAAGTGAAGCAGATGTTTGAAGAACAGTAATTTGTTGATCATCCTTGTAAACAGAAGAAAATTCCAGTGGTTCTTTCCAGAGGACCCAAATGTGGGCAACATCATCATTATTGGTAAGGCCTTTGTCCATCCCCAATTTTTTGCAGATTCTGTCCAGGTTGTTAGCATGAATTTTGGGTTCCAAAAGAATGATACAAATAACGTTGTGAGCTTTCACAAAAAACTTGACTCGACCTTGGGAGATGTCATTCCCTATACCACGGATATTCCAAATAAGAATGGACATTATTGGTTGGAAAGGGTGGGGAGATTACCCGTGGAGCCTGCCCTTTGCATAGATCTAGTGATGACTCCAGAATGCTCCTTATGCATGACCCGAGCATTATTAATAGCAGCTGACTTTGCAATGTCCTGTCTGATGGCTAACAGAGGAAATTCAACTGCATCAGATGCTTCTGGACAATGTTGGACTACAGCCCCAGGCTGCTCAGAGTGAGAATCAACATGAACATTTTGGGATGAAGGGAGCTCCTCAGGATGAAATATCATGGACTGAGACATGTGACTGTGGTCCCGTAGAGGAGAGATGGGCACCAAGGCCATTTCCTGAAATTCACCCGAGGTAGTGATAGATGGACCTGACTATCAGTTGAAACATTCATACCATCTTTTGAATCGGAATAAGAAGTGGATTCCTGCTTGTCCATTAAAGTTGAAATAATAATTTGTTCCGTAGTATTGTCCTCAGTTGGGGATGAATTTACCATAGAAGCTGGCTGCTGCTGAGAAATATTGTTTTCTGCAATTGTGTGAGACTTCAAGCGAAGATCTATAATTTTCTCGACTGTGTCCATATTGTTACCAGTGATCATTACAGGTTTACGAAGAACAGGCTGCCACTGATTATTAGCTTTATTTGGGTGGGCCTGCTGCCTATGAATATTTGAAGTATCCGGATCAAAGGGCCGGTGCAGACCATTTTTTGCTTTGCAAACATTCACATTATGACCAATGCGGCCACAAATAGAACAGAAGTCAGGAAGTTCGGGGTAACAAATATCCTGCCATGCTCCTCCCCCAGGAAGACCAATCCAAATGCGAGAAGGATTATGTTTGGAGATGTCAAGCTCAACACAGACCTTTGCTGCAGTTGTAGATGATAAGTTAAGCGTGGAGTGGTCTATCTTCAACACACAGCCAATATTCCCAGCAATCGATCGAAGCATTGGTTCCAAGTAAAGATTAACAGGAAGCCTAGGGAATGAAATCCAGACAGGGAGGATCGGAGAATCAACAAAAGGAGAGAACTCCATTGACCACTTAAAAAACCTGAATAGGCGGCCATGTACAAATAGAGATTCCCGCAGAAGAAGATTCAAATAGTCCTCGTGATTCTTGAATCGAAGAAGAAGATGCCGCGGGTCTAGAGCGCTCAAGATGAAGTCTTCTTTGAAGCCGCAGCGAGCAGACAGGTGCGCTCTGATTTCAGGAAACGGAGGCCTGCCACGGGGGGTTCGCGCAACCAGAGTATATTCAAAAGGCTTCAGTGATTACGAGATATCTTCTTTGCTAAAAAACACTGCCGGCTCTCCATTGTCTGTGGTCGCTGGTTCATGAACAGCATTGTTGATCGCCGGCGGCAGCATGGATGAAGAGAGAACCTCCGCAAATGAACGAGGTAACAAAGTGACCAAAGGAACAGGAGGGGAAGGGGGGGGCACATGATCCCCCCCTGGGATGTCCATATAACGAACTCGCCGGAGGAAACCTCAAACCCTGGCGCCGTCGCTCGCCTTCGCCGGGTTAACATCTTTCTACTTTCATGCAACGATGACATACAAGACAGAATTCCTATTAGGTTGTACTATATGAATCATGAAAATATTTCTCTCCCCTCCAACTTGAATGACATTGTCCTCAATGGCATATAGAATTGAAAATAATAGAACAATGTATCAATAAATATTGCTGAGTAGGAAAGAGACAACCGGATATGCGAGATGAAACCTCCCTCAATGTCATGGACGGCGACGACTTCTTCTCCTTGGCCTTGACCTGACTACTAAAACACACTCAAACAAAAATGTCAAAACAACAAAAACCTTGGGTTACCTCCCAGAAGCGCTAAGTTTTCCGTCTTCAGCCAGACACATGCATAGAAGGTGCAAGCTTCATAACCAACATGTAGACTTGAGAATGAGCCACCACGTTATCTTTTCTTCTTTTAAATTCCAATATTCATGCCATTTGAAGACAAGATGATACATGTAAGCATGCGGTCTAGAGATATGCCGGTCTTGAACATTGTTGATTTTAACATTGGCAATACTTGTGAGCCGGTTCTCTTCTTTGTGGATCATGTAATAGTCAATGGCTATTAGTCTATCAAGATCGGGATGGAACCTCTCCTCGATATCAATCCATTGGTCCCCTTGTCCTGTATCCACCCACTTGACTACTTCCTCCTGGTTAGACACCAGTGGCTTATGAAGATTGACATTATTTGCCACATTCCCCTCAACAATAGCCTAATGAGCATTAAGGACCTTAATCAATTGATCTTCTTGACGGGAGTTAAATTAAAGGTGAATATGATTGTCACATCCCCCTCAGGTCCGAGATTGTCATATTGAAGAGGCTCAGCTTGCAAGGGGGTCAAAGTGGAAGGAGGTGTGAGCCCAAAACCTATCCCATCTGATGAGTCAAACTTTATGGGGTAGGGCTTAGGGGTTAGATCAAATGTGAATGTTTCTAAGAAGGACCCTTCATCAAACTCATCAATCGAATGAAGTTTATCAATCAAACTTTCCAGTAATAGGGTGGATAGACCAAATGTAAATCTTTCCAACAAGACCCCTTCATCACCCTCATCAATTACATTAAGAATATCAATGGAATGTTCCAATGGTGAGGTGGGAAGATCAAATGTTAATCTTTCCTGCCCGAACCCCTCATCATAGGTCAGTTCAAATGTGAATTTCTCTAAGAGGGTCCCTTCATCACACTCATCAATAAGAGGGGGATGTTCAGATTTTGGTTTCATTAAATCAACAAGATTATTATCCACAAAACACTCCCCCTCTTCATACGTTTCCTTAAATGGCCCTTTGATGTTTGGAGTGATGTTCTCAATTTCTTCAAGTGAAGCCCCATTATCAATATATTCTAAAATGAGATTATCAGTTTTGTTCTCCACACGTGGGGCCTCTAAATGAAAGATGAATTTTTCACTCAAACGCCCTTCACCATTCTCTTCCTCATGAGAGTTATCATTCAACATATCTGCAACATCAACTTTACCCGCTTCTTTATGTTTTTCCTCACATAAGTTAATAATGACACTCTCAACATCAAAGTGTTCACATTGTTCTATCATAGGGAGAATGTCAATCAAAGCTTCTAATTGTGGGACCGTGAGATGAAATGAGAAATCTTCCAATGCAATCCTTTCATTATATTCTTCCAAGTGAGAATGGTCACATTCCAATACCTTGTCATCATCGTTTTCAACTAGATAACCCTCTTTTCTAAATTTTTCCTCAATTGGGCCATTAATATTCTTAATCTCATAATTTTGAATGACATCTTTTGGCACATCATTTAATTCACCTCCCAACTTATCTTCAACCAACTCATTGTGGCTCTCCTCATAAATGGGTGTGGACTCCTTACTCAAATAAGTCATCTTGCTAGTCACCCCAAATTCTCTTTGATGTAATTCTTCCCAAATTCTCTCATTACCTTGGTCAAGAGTTTCATTCAGCAAGGGAACCACGGGTTGTTGGCAAAAATAAATGTGTTGGGTGAATTGAGAGACTTGATCTTTAAATGATTCATCAAGGGGGTTAGGCAATTGGTCCATTGACAATTCATGTGTGGCTCTTGTGAGTTGGTCCACTTTGGTTTGGAGGGAGCCAATGCTTTGTTGATTATTCAAGATGATTTGAATCAATTGGTTGAGTTTTTCTTCATCATTGGGACCATTGTATGGAATGGTGGAATGGATGTTTTGATGGTCATATTGATAAGGGACAAATGTGTCATGCCCTCCATATTGATTTTGATCAAATTGGGTTTGGAGATTTGGCTCGGGAGGGCATGGAGCTTGATCTTTAGGATTTTTCCAAGAGAAATTATTTTGATCTCCCCACTCAAGGATAGGGGTGTAAGAAGGTGTATGGAGGTTTAGGCATGTTGAAACATGTTCATGAGAAAGGAATGACATATGGTCCCCTAAATAGGATTGAGCGAATTGGTCCTTGTTTTGGGGAAGAAAAGGATATTGGGCCGCCATGCGTGTGGAGTTTTCTTGTTGGGCTAACAAAAAATATGGGCTTTCATTGAATTGGGTGGATGATGGGTGTTGGGTCAGGTACTCACCTACATAATGGGCCGGTCGGGCCTATGTGTAATCATCATGAAATGTAGGTGGTGTAAAGGAGCTTGGGCCTATTGGGATAAATTGATTTCGGGTCAAGTAGTCAATTTGATTAAAAACCCAATCCATGGATATGATTTTTTTATTTTTTTTTTGTATTTTTTATGCTTTTTATTTACACTAACAACCACGAAGGGAGAGAAGAGGACAATTTTTTATATTTTTATTTTTATTTTTATTTTTATTTTTTTTATGCAAACACAAACAAGTTGTCACACAAATTACCTAATGACCTAGATGTGACCTACACCTACAAATTGGGTTTCACAAAATGACTAAATTGCAACTTAAGTATACCCTCAATATTTCCACCGGCCAGGTAAGAGGTGGGGTAGTGAGAGGCTCTCCCTACTTTCGTAGGGACCTAATTATGTCAAACCACAATCCCGCTTAAGGCGTTTGCCGTCCGACCGTCTTATCTTAGGCACCGGTTTCCACAAGAGGGTAAACTCAAATCGTACTAAAATCACAGTGTGATCCTAGGGCCAATATCTACTGACTTTTATTTATGGCTTAGGTCATGCAAAGATGCAAGGGAAATATGGTTTGTGAGGTAAGGAAGGGAGATGAAATCCCCACCTTATGTTATTTAGGGGCATTGCCCATAGAGTTTTTTTTTGAAATGAAATGCACACCACAATTTTAAACAAGGGGTTCTTATGTAATATGCATGCTAGAATAAGATAAATAGAACGTACCTTGCCCCTCGTAATCTCCAAAATGCAATGCAAAAACTAAATAAAAAGAAAAAAATCCTATGCTAAATGATGCATGGCCTAGAACATGGATGGTTTGGTTTCTGATCTTGAATGAAGTCCTTTATTAAAGTTCAAGTGATTTTTTTTTAATTTTTTTAATGAACCTATCTAACCACAAGATATGTAAAATGAAAAAATGAAACTAGAATGAAAGAGGGAAAGTTTGGATACTTACTTGAAAAGTGATCCCTCATTTTTTTTGAAATGAATGACAAAATCAAAAGATGAAAGAAAGAAATGTAAACTTACCTCTAATTTTTTTGAATTTTTTTAACTTGTAAAAAAAAAGAAAAGAGAGCTTTATTAGTACACTATATACACAAGAAAAATAAAGTTCTTAAATCAAAAATCATCATTCATCCCCGGCAACGGCGCCAAAAATTGATCACGCGAAAGTTCGTCGTTTAAAACACGCGTATCAATCTTAAAAATTACAACTCGCAGTAGATGAAAGAGAGACGTAATATGGTGGCGAGAAGGGTCGAATCCACAGGGAAGAAGAGATTTTTAGAGTTAAAAACTTAGGAGTCCTTTGGAAAACACTTGTGATTTTACTTTGCTTAAAGAAAATAGTGAAATGATGAACAAACCAAACATTTAATTAAAAACACATATGACTATGCGTCTATGCTATAGAAAATAATTACATGAAGTAAAAAGAAGAGATAGAAGAAGGAGGTAGGGAGGGTATAAGATCAAGAACTAAATCAAAAGAACAACTCCTTTCATTAAATTAAAGAAACTAGTACATGAAATGCAAGACAAGCTTACAACAAAGATGTGACGAGATTATAATGAAGTAAAATGAAACTAAAACAATAAAAATAAAAGGAGCCTGAGGTGTGAAGATGGTAGCAGAAATGGTGAGGATGGCGTTGTCCTCTCTTGGCCTTAGATCACGAACCACCTTGCGAAAGATGTCGTCTACACCGAGAGGAAGTCACCTTCGTCGTTGAAGCTGTCTTTGGAGGGTGAATAACTTTAAACCCAAGAAGAATTAAGGGATGCCCAAGAAGAAGAAGTTGAAGAGAGGGAAGACAGAAGAACTTTGATGAAGGGAACAGAGAGAGAAAATATGAGGAAGAGGGTGAAATCAGAGGAAGAAGGGAAGTGGTCAGTACGGATGAACAGTAACTGTGCATAAAAACTGAACTAAGAAGAATTAAAAATAACTTAAAAACGTGATGAAATTAGAGGAAGTGGTAGAAGAATAAAATCTACCTCTGCAAGAGAGAAAGAACTTTTATGAAGAACTCAGATAGAAAAGAAGAGCGGAAGAGCTTTAAAATGGAGGAATAACATAAGCTAGCACCTCGTATGAACAGTACAATCACAGGACAGCAAGTTGAAAAACGAGAAATGACTTACAAACCAAAAAGAATTAGAGGATGAGGTAGAAGAAGAAATTATAGAACACTTAAATACAAAGATTTTTCATGAAGATAGTAAGAGGCGAAAATGACTATAAAAAGGAGAAATAAGGGGAAGAATAGAGAGAAATATTGGTTTGTAGATGAACAGGACAGTACAGTGAAAAATATGAAATAGATTAAAAACTAGAAGGAATTAGAAGATTATGCAGAAGAAATTGTAGAGCATTTAAAAAAGAAGAACTTACATGAAGAGTGCAAGAGCATAAAAATGAACTGAAGAGGGATAAATCGGTGACCTAAGGTTGGGAGAAAAATTGCCAAAAGAAGAACTCCCTTTCTCCTCCTTGTCATGGGCTATTTATAGGGAAAGTTGGATAGATGGAGGGTGGAGATTGTATCAAAAGGAGATGAATGGCTGGGATTTAAGTGGAATATGATGCATGTGAAAGAGGAAAAGTAGGTGGGCACCCCATTTCTTAGACTTTGGGCACCCCCTTTCCCAAGGCTCATCATGTCTCTCCTTTATTTCAAACTTTGAATTCAATTTTCCCTCCAACCAAAATATGTGTTTCTTTTCCTCAATTTCAAACTTTTGAAATTTCTTTTCCCTCCAACCAAAATATGTACTTTTGACTTGGTCAAAGTGGTGGTGACAGTTTTGCCCTCGGCTTCTTTTGTAATTACCTTCGGTGTCCTGCACACACATAATTACACTTTAGTCCATAAAAATTATCACAATGTGCACATAAATCTCAAATGCTCATGGTTATGTAATGGAGAATTAATGCTCATGGCCCTCAACTTCAATTTATTATTAAATAATATCACCAAATTAATCAATTTACGTGAAAGCTTCAATTTAAATGCGGAGTTGATGTTAACTATGAAATATGCATAATTACCTAATTATATGTACATAAAATGGTGTACATGCGATGAATTATCATAAGAAATGGACACTTATCATGAAGCAACCACCGCGGCGTATGAGGCCAGAGCTCATCACTCAGATCTGTACAGAAGTCGACAAGCTCATTGACGTGGGATTTGTCGAAGAAAATCAGTACACCACATGGCTGGCGAACATCGTCCCTGTGAAGAAGAAGAATGGACAGATCTGAATATGTATTGACTTCCGAGATCTGAATAAAGCCTGCCCCAAGGATGACTTTTCGGTGCCAATAACTGAAGTTATGATTGATGCTACAATCGGCCATTAGGCCTTATCATTCATGGATGGGTCGTCCGGCTACAACCAGATATGGATCGCGGAGCACGACCGGGTCCACACCGCCTTCCGAACCCCTAAAGGCATCTATCACTACAAGAGGATGCCATTCAGACTGAAGAATGCTGGTGCAACTTATCAACGCGCAATGACCAGAATATTTGATGAATTGCTCTACCACAAGGTTGAGTGCTACATAGATGATCTGGTGGTCAAGACCAGAAGAAAAGAAGACCATCTGCAGGACCTCCGACTCATTTTTCAGAGGCTGAGGCAGTATGAATTGAAGATGAATCCTATGAAATGCGCGTTCGGGGTATCAAGCGAAAAATTCTTGGGTTTCATTGTCAGATACCGGGTAATCGAGATAGACCCCGTAAAAATCAAAGCAATTCAGGAGCTACCTACACCAAGGAACCTCTCTGAGCTGAGATCACTACAGGGCTGCTTGGCTTATATCCGGTGGTTCATTTCCAATTTTTCAGGGCGATGCCAGCCTTTCCACAAATTGATGATGAAGGATGTTCCCTTCTACTGGGATGAAGAGTGCCAGACAGCCTTTGACAAGCTGAAAGACTATCTGAAGACTCCTCCAATGCTGGGCGCACCGTTGAAAGCACGGCCGCTGATATTATATATAGCAGCCACACACAACTCTCTGGGGGCAATGCTGGCCCAGATTAATTAAGAAGGGAAAGAACAAGCCCTCTACTACCTCAGTCGGAGACTGGTCAGGACTGAGGATAAATATATTTATATTGAGAAGATCTGTCTGGCACTGGTCTTCGCAGTCAAGAAGCTTCGACACTATATGTTGTCGCATGAGATCAGCCTAACATCCAAAGAGGACCCGATGAAATATATTATGTCCCAACTGGCACTCAAAGGTTGCTTGGGCAAATGGGCAGTCATCCTTATGGAGTTTGATATCTCCTACGTGTCGCGAAAGGCCAAGCTATTGCAGACTTCTTCGCCGAGCACCCAGTACCAGAAGACTGTCCACTGGAACCGGAGCTTCCTGAAGATGAAACCCTAGAACCCGCTCAAGTGTAGCCCTCCTTGTGGCAGCTATATTTTGACGGCGCTTCCAGAATTGACACCTCGGCCACTAGGTCAGCCAGGGTCAGAGCAGGGGCAGGCATAGTCCTGAAGTCTCCAGAAGGATAAGTTGTGAACACATCTTGCTGGATAAACAAGCCGTGCACGAATAATGAAGCAGAGTATGAAGCCCTAATAATCAGGTTGCAGATCGCACTGTCCATGGGGATTCAGATGCTGGAAGCATTCGGGGACTCCATGCTAGTTATAAAACAGCTGGACGATGTGCGGAAGCAAGAGCTCTTCCCCTACCATCAACTGGCGACCCGCCTGATGTCAAGATTCTACTTCATCAGCATCAAGCATGTCAACCGAGGCCAGAATGCTCAGGCGGACGCCCTCGCTAAATTGGCTAGTTCTTTGGCAATCCCGCCAGACACAAGCCTGAACATAACAGTGATCAACCGTCGGCAGGTCCCCAGTGTGACAGAGGTCTTGGCCGACGAACAAGAGAATGAGGTGGCAGCCGTCGAAGAGGCTCAACAGCCCGATTGGCGAGAACATCTCCTACAATGGTTTCAGCACCAACAGCTCACAAGAGAGAAAGAATAGAGAATGAAACTCCTGAGGGTCAAAGACTCTTACGAGATGAGAAGCGGAACCCTGTTCCGAATAATGGCGGATGTCCGAAGAAAAGTTCTACTTCGTTGCTTGTATTCAGCAGAAGCTAGGCAGGTGATGCAAGAAGTCCATGCAGGTTCAGCGGGAGCGCACCAGGCCAGCTCGAAGATGAAGATTGAGATAAAGAAATTGGGTTACTATTGGCTCACTATATTTGATGACTGCTACAAGTTCGCCAAGGCTTGTCAGAAATGTCAAGAGCACGCCAATGTGTCAAGAAGACCTCCAGTGCCACTACATCCTACCTTACCAAGCTGGCCATTTGCTCAGTGGGGCACGGACGTGGTAGGGCCACTGCCAGCATCTTCATCAGGGTGCAAATACATCTTAACAGCTACAAATTACTTCTCAAGATGGGCAGAGGCAGTAGCACTAAGAGATGTGACGGGAGAATTGGTTGCAAGGTTCTTCCGGTAGAACATAATATTTCGGTTCGGGATTCCTAGCCGGATCATCTCTGATAATGGCAGCCATTTCAAAAACCAGAAGGTTTATCGGCTAGCTGACAAATACAAGATTGATTGGAGGACATCGTCCCCCTATAACCCTCAAGCCAATGGACTTGCAGAAGCCTTCAACAAAATACTATGCACATTGCTGGCAAAGACTGTCAAGTCTAATAAAAAAGACTGGGAAGAAAAGATGTACGAGGCACTCTGGGCCTATCGTATCATCTATAAAACCCCAACCGGCTGTTCGCCATTCTCCCTCGTGTATGGGTCAGAGGCTGTGGTGCCGATTGAATTAGAAGTCTCCTCGCTGCGAGTTGCCATCCAGCATGGACTAGTCAACGGTGAACAAACTAATACAGAAAGAAAATTGGAAGAGCTTGCTGAGCTCGAAGGGAAGCGCCTCCGTGCGCAACAAAATATTCAACTATACCAAGCTCGCATGGCCCGTGCTTTCGATAAGCTGGTCAAAGGTCAAGAATTCAAGAAAGGAGACCTGGTAATGGTCAAAAAGAGGGATGTGATGGCCTCCAACCCCAAGGAGAAGTTGGTCAAAAACTGGGTCGGACCATATATCATCCACCAAGTATATGAAGGGGGTGCCTGCATCTTGGTAGACCACAAAGGAGTCGTCAAGTTCTCTCCCCTCAATGGAAAGCATATAAAGTTGTATCACACAGCACAACCGGTGTTCCCTGAGTAGTTGGGATATCTATACCTTGGTCTAGTGGCACTCCGCCCTGATCGAGCTACCTTCATCTTGGTCTAGTGGCACTCCGCCCTGATCGAGCTACCCTTACCTTGGTCTAGTGGCACTCTACCCTGATCGAGCTACCCTTACCTTGGTTAGTGGCACTCCGCCCTGATCGAGCTACCCTTACCTTGGTCCAGTGGCACTCCGCCCTGATAGAGCTACCTTCATCTTGGTCTAGTGGCACTCCGCCCTGATCGAGATACCCTTACCTCAGTCTAGTGGCACTCCGCCCTGATCGAGCTACCCTTACCTCGGTCTAGTGGCACTCTGCCCTAACCGAACTCTCGTAATATCAACAACATTGCCATTGCGGGACTTACGCCCGAATCGGCATAGATCTCTCCTTTGCGTTAGCATTGTTTCCTTGCTGACGAATAAACTCGTCTCCTCGGCACAAGACTTCATGTCCCAGCCGACCCTTTATACAACATTACCATTGCGGGCCTTACGTCCGAATCGGCACAGATCTCTCCTTTGCGTTAGCATTGTTTCCTTGCTGACGAATAAACCCTTCTACTCGGCGCAGGACTTCGTGTCCCAGCCAACCCTTTATACAACATTGCCATTGCGGGCCTTACGCCCGAATCGGCACAAGTCTCTCCTTTGCGTTAGCATTGTTTCCTTACTGACGAATAAACCCTTTCTCCTCGGGGCAAGACTTCGTGTCCTAGCCGGTCCTTATACAACATTGCCATTGCGGGTCCTACGCCCGAATCGGCACATATCTCTCCCTTGCGTCAGCATTGTCTCCTTGCTGTCGAATAAACCCCTTTTCCTTGGCGTAAGACTTCGTGTCCTAGCCGACTCTCTCAACGTCCTTCTGTTATATGAGTCCAGAAAAAAAAAGGGAAAAGAAACAAAAATGGGGTTAAAAAAATAGAGATACTTCGCCGGACTTGTTCCTGTATTCGGAACAAGGGCAAAAAGGGCTCTAACTTGGCTGTGGCGAAAATCTGAAAGGGCACTGCGGGTAAAATCGGGTACCCCGCCGCATGAAAACCCAAAAGGACGCATGGGCAAAAGCAAGAGGGGGCTGGCCTTGGCGAAAACCCGAAAGGACGCTTAAGTCAGTAAAGTGGTAATCTAAAAAGTTCCTCTTTATTCTCCTCCTAATGAAACTCCCAAGGGACAACCATCAAAAGTCCCACCGGAGGTCCCCTACTAAACCCGTGCTCGGCCCTCGTCATCATCGGCGAGATCGATCGATCTCTACCTTTAACTCGGACCTTTCGTCCCTGTTAATGAACACACCCTTGCTTCGACATGTAACCCATGTCGATGAATAAACCCGTGCTCGGCCCTCATCATCATCGGCGAGATCGGTCGATCTCTACCTTTAACTCAGACCTTTCGTCCCTGTTAATGAACATACCCTTGCTTCGACATGTAACCCATGTTGATGGATAAACCCATGTTCAGCCCTCATCATCATCGGCGAGATCGGTCGGTCTCTACCTTTAACTCAGACCTTTCGTCCCTGTTAATGAACATGCTCCTTGCTTCGGCATGTAACCCATGCCGATGAACAAACTCGTGTTCGACTCTCGTCATCATCGGCGAGACCAATCGACCCCTATCCCTTAACTGGGGCCTTTCATCCTTGTTAAGAACTATATAGCCTTTGCTTCGGCATTCAACCAATGTCGACGAACCAAACCAGGGTCCGACCCTTGTCATCATCGACAAGGTCGACCGGCATCCTAAGCAGACAAGTTCTCCCATGTTCCGAATTCTCCGTGGAATAAAAAAAAGGGGAAAGAAAGAAATAAAATGGGGTTGAAAATAGAGATACCCCGCCGGCCTTGTTCCCAAACTAGTACAAGGGTAAAAATGGCTATAACCCGACTGTGGCGAAAATCCGAAAGGGCGTTGCAGGCAAAATCAGGTACGCCGCCACGTGAAAACCCGGAAGGGCGCGTGGGCAAAAGCAAGAGGGGGCTGACTTCGACGAAAACCCAAAAGGGCGCTTGAGTCGGTAATGTGATAAAAAATGAAATGGTAAAAAAATTGAAATGAGATGATGATGTAGTAACGAGGTCACCCTCGTTCGTCATTCCACTTCCATCTACCTTTTCGACCCTTGTCACCATCGACAAGATCGGTCGCTACCTTTTGGTCCTTGTCACCATCGGCAAGACCGGCTACCTTTTCAACCCTTGTCACCATCCACAAGATCAGTCGCTACCTTTCGGTCCTTGTCACCATCGGCAAGACCGGCTACCTTTTCGACCCTTGTCACCATCGACAAGATCGGTCGCTACCTTTCGGTCCTTGTCACCATCGGCAAGACCGGCTACCTTTTCGACCCTTGTCACCATCGGCAAGATCGGTCGCTACCCTTTTCGGTCCTTGTCACCATCGGCAAGACCGGCTACCTTTTCGACCCTTGTCACCATCAACAAGATCGGTCCCTACCTTTCGATCCTTGTCACCATCGGCAAGACCGGCTACCTTTTCGACCCTTGTCACCATCAGCAAGATCGGTCGCTACCTTTCGGTCCTTGTCACCATCGGCAAGACCGGCTATCTTATCGACCCTTGTCACCATCGGTAAGATCGGTCGCTACTTTTCGGTCCCTGTCACCATCGGCAAGATCAGTCGCTACCCTTTTTGTCCCTGTCACCATCGGCAAGATCGGTCGCTACCCTTTCGGTCCTTGTCACCATCGGCAAGACCGGCTACCTTTTCGACCCTTGTCACCATCGGCAAGATCGGTCGCTACCTTTCGGTCCTTGTCACCATCGGCAAGATCGGCTACCTTTTCGGTCCTTGTCACCATCGGCTAAGACTGTCTACCTTTTCGGTCCTTGTCACCATCGGCAAGACCGTCTACCCCTTCGGTCCTTGTCACCATCGACAAGACCGTCTACCTTTTCGACCCTTGTCACCATCGGCAAGATCGGTCGCTACCCTTTCGACCCTTGTCACCATCGGCAAGATCGGTGGCTACCCTTTTGACCCTTGTCACCATCGGCAAGATCGGTCGCTACCCTTTCGGTCCTTGTCACCATCGGCAAGACCGTCTACCCTTTCGGTCCTTGTCACCATCGGCAAGATCATCTACCCTTTTGGGTCCTTGTCACCATCGACAGACCCGTCTACCCTTTTGGTCCTCCCCTGTCACCATCGACAGGACCGGTTGATGTCCCCTTAACCCGGGGTTTGCCTACTTTGCATCGGTGTCTATCCGATGTAGATGAATGAGTCACTACTGACCCTCGTCATCATCGACGAGATCGGTCGCATTTCCTTCCAACCCGGACCTTATGTCCGTATTTATAAGCAAACTCCCCTCTATCGTGAACATTTGCCCGCTTCGGCAAAAGCTACAAATAAACCCCTATTCCTATCTTTCGGCCCTTGGCGGCCCCTCAACCTTCCCTCCTTATTCTCCAAAGCTTGGCTCAGATGGATCAATAGTCCCGAGGAAAGGTTGCGTCGTGGTGGAGCGAACCCCTCGACCCTTCTCTGGAGGTGCGAGCGCTCTCCCACTCTAGTGACTGATATACTCCAGACTAGATGAATCCATTCAGCAGGCCGATATGCAAAGTAAAGGAATGAAAGTTTCCATTCAAATAGCGAAAAAGGGGGATACATGTTACCAGAGGCATAAATCCCCCGGAATACGTGAAAGTTCACGGAAAAGGGGAGAGGGGGATAAAATGACAAGGCTATTGCAGTGAACAGCGGAAGATATCCTCGAATTTTGGCAGCCCAGAGACGGGAAGCGGGCCAGCTCCTGTAGACGGTCTTCCGCATCCCACAGTCGCGCCAACTTCTCCTCGAGGGATGCGGCTTGCCCTTCTGCCAGCGCAGCTGCCTCCGTGTGCTGGACCCACAGTTGATCGGACGATGCTAGCTCCGCCTCAGCTCGGTCAAGTTCGGCGCGAAGTTCAATTATCCGATTCTTCAAGAAAGTCCGGCGCTGGCCAGAATCATCAGCGGCATCTCGCATCTGCTGGGCAGTTCCTCTCAGTGATTGGAGGGCGGCCTGACACTCCGTCCTTTCAAGCTTTGCGGCCGCCATTTGATCTAGCAAGCTGCGGCCCATAAATTCCCTCCTGTTCACATGCCTCAGGAGCAAGACTACCCGCTGCACCCAGTCCTCCATGGGGCAACCGAAAGCTAGCAGGGTGCGGGAGAGATGCTCGGCAAGGACCCTCAGCTGTGCATATGTTAGCTCAGGCGAGCCGTCACGGTCTCCCGCAGTGTCTCCAGATACTGCCACACTAGGTCGCTTGAGGATTGCAGACCAACCGACGGCGTATCCGGAAGCTGAAATTCGACCTGGCTGTCGACGGCGGCCCAAATATCGTCACTCGGAGCAGAAGACGAGGACGGCATGTCTTGCAAAGTGCCCGCACCTGGACTGGCCTCCGCGGACAATGCAACAGCAGAATTGTCAATGACTGCCACTTCTCTCCCAACCTCGGGCGAGAGCGTCACGTCTGAGCCTTGGATGACGGGGAGCGGTTGTCACCAATTCCACCCCCCCAGCTACCACCAGTGATGATTCGGTGGCAGGGGTAAGGGTCGGCGAGCTCCCGATCACTCCTTCCACAATTTCTCCTTCCTCTGCCCCAGGAAGGCCCTCGTCCAGTTGAAGTGGCTCGTCAACAATGACGAGCTGCTGCTGCTCCGGAGCCGCAGCCGACGGCTCGGATCCGACAACCATCTCCAGTACCTCCGAGTCCGCTACCATCATATAGTCCTTCGGATACCTCAGGGCTATAGGCCTCAGGATCGGTGGGAACAAGGGCGGATTTGCACTGAGAGGCGGCAGAGGTACCCTCACGGTTATCACCGGCGGGGCAACCTCACCCTGTCCAGCAAAAACTTGCAAAAGGAAAGGGAGCATATGAATCTCGAAAGACCAGCACAATGGTCGGACGAGAATGAACACAAGACCGGGAAAGTGCAGTTCTTGCCTCAACCGACACTAAGCTCAGGTCCGCAACAGCGGGAGCCACTATCTCCATCCCTTCTGACCCTTCCCCTACTAAAGGACCCGATAGTCCGAAGCTACTCGGCGTCAACCTTGGAGGACTAAAGGTCGCGAAGTCACTTTCATAAGCAGAAGACACCGCGGCATCCCCCGCCTCGGTGCCCGTAAAAAGGAAATCTTCGTCACTCGAGTCGCTGCCGTAGTCCAACTGCTCCGACGAGGATGAACTTTGAACCACCAATAGTTCTTTCTCTCTCAACGCCGGTGGTCCTCCACCTAGAGGGCTTCCTGCCAGAGCTTCTGGCTCGATGGGGACCTGCTCAACCGACTCGGCGGCAGGGATGACGGGCGAACTGGCTTCGGGGATAGATTGGCTCCCTGGAATCATCCCCGGTGCTGTGGAGATTCCCTCAGTCGACTCCACGACAGGGGGAGAGGGTGGTCGAATCTCGACAGAAGCTGAAGAAAATGAAGCGCCCATGTAAGCACAAGGGACAACGGACTATAAAGTCTACAACTAGATGGGCCATTAATTACCCTCTATTTCATGACTGGGCATCGGAGAAGGCAGGTCTGTCTGCACCGCATCTTCTCTCTCTCCGGCTCCAGCTGAGGCGGCGGCCGCTTGCGCGGCCATTGCAGATGAAGCAGCTGCATTTGCAAGAATGAGAACTGATCTATGTGGCCAAGGCGACGACTGGACGCAGGATAAGAGGCATACCTCGGGTCACGCGAGCTGAAGGACGAGAGGCCTCGAATTCCTCAAACGAGACCACTTTTGGAAGAGCGACCGCAGGTGCTGCCTCCGCAGTCTTCTTCCGACGAGCCCGCTTCGCTCGGGTAACGGCCTCCCGTACCTGGGACCTCGTCCGCTTCCGGGAATCACCTGGAGGAAGTGGCGTTGTGGTCGGGGGAGCTTCTGGGACTTCAAAATGTGCCGGCTTCTGTGCCTTTATCAGCAGCTCCCTAAAATGCTTGGTCTCCTCCGAAGAAAGCCGCACTGCACACAGGCAAGGAGAGATGACGTACACGGCAGCAGAAGGGAAAAGCCTGAGGCTGAAGAAAAGGGAAGGGAGAAATATACCTGCCGGTCCCGTATAAAAGGGAGAAAGCGGCCAATAGAATAGCGAAGGCTCTTTGTCCCTGGAAGCAGCCTCGCGGACCAGCCAACATATGTCTCCTATCGCTTCACACTGTTCGGCCATCAACCCAAGGTCCTCATGGCCGCGTGAAGATAGATGGTAGTATAAGCTGAGGTGGTCTAGCCCCCACCCGTCTGCATACTTGAAAGACAAAAGAATAGGTTGGCCCTATATGCCTTCACTGGGGCCACCCACTAAAATCCCGTGGGAATGCAGCAGCGCGAACAACCAAGGGGTGCCGTCATAAAGCTCCGGCCTTCGGTCTTCTTTCCTGATAAAAGTTCTGTATGGATAAAGCCGGTCGCTCTCAGGATGCCAAGAAGCTGTAGAAGGCGTCGGCTCCTCCACCGGTAAAGGGATTTGTTGGAGGACCAGTCGTTCGCTGCTCACACGGCACAGGTCTTGGAGCGTCTTCAAAAAGCCATCTTTGCTGATCTCCGGTAGCTTTGGCTCGACCTTGGACGTACCCTGTTTGGCAGCCTTCCTCGCCTCCAAGTAGTTCGATACTGAAGCGTTCGTCTGGGATTTCAGCCGCTTCAAATAAGCTGGGTCAATGTCCAGAGCTGGCATTGGCTGGGAGTCCAGAAATTTACATTCAACAACATCCCAGCACTCTCTCCTCGAGTTCCTATAGAAGCCTGTACTCGCATTCCACCACTTGATGTACTCCGGAGTCACCCGGGGAAAGCGCGCAGGGACTGGAACTCTGAACGAAACCGCCTCTCGACGGTGAAAGTAATCCCACCAAATGTGGGCCTCATCATTCGATACTTGGCCGGCTCGAGCCCTGTTCGGCAACGCAAATTGGGTGGAAGTAGCTGGGATATGCTGGTCATAGCCAAAATTCTGACTGAATCGGAAAGGATAATAAGGCTCCAGCCACAAGAGTCCGCTCTTGCGAAAAATCAGGACGCTTGGTCTTATAGACAGCGCCCAATCGATCAACTCTGACTCCAAGATCGGCCTTGTACACTTGGCATCAGAAATAGGGTGGACATACTCTTCCACCTCGTGTATGTAGCACCCCCTCATCCTGTTCACTAGGGGGCTAGAATGAGCCGCCAAACTCCAAAAGTGTAGGACTCCCGGGGAATCCAGTGGAACCTTTGTAAGCTTTCCACGTATGGCAAAAAGCTGGTCCGCTACTCGTGTCGGCTCAACACTGGCGAACTCTATCATCCTGGGGACCAGCTGTGCTGACTGAAGCGACCGAGGAGCAGCCTCCGGAAATAGGGTACAGACCTAGGCGTTGAAGAAATGCAGCGGCCGACCCTCCGAAGACTCCTGGGAAGACGCGAGTGGTGCAGGTCTCCCAGCAACTTGTATATCAGGCACAGTGCAACAGGGCAAAGCGAGAGCTTCATGCCCCAAGCCATCAAGTAGGTGGGATAGATAGCCTCCGCCCTAATCATGCTCTCGTCACCTTGCGGCAGAGCGAAGGAACAAATCCAATAAGTAAGAAAAGTAGCACAATGAGTGACTGCGTCTACACCCCTGGGGTTGGGGCCTCCGGTTGACTTCCCTCCGAAGTCGAGGGGTAAGCAGTCTGCCACCGGACCCTTTTCTTCCGCTGAACCGGAGCCGGCGCCACAGAGGGAAATCTGTATATTTCTACTCTCCCCTGAAGAAATACTGAAGCCATGTGCCCATCCGCACACGCCTCTTCTCTCCGGGCTTCCTCGCCCCCTTCGCTTCATGAGAGGAACGGCAGAGGTTGCGGTACGCCTTCATCAAGTAGCGATAGGCGAAACCCGTCAAGTATCGCCCTTCTCCGTCTGTCTGGTCCTTCAACCAGTCTGGCCAGCAGACTTCTTCATACGGCTCACCGTCTATCGGGAGGCCGCTCAGCTGCGAGAGACTCCAGAGGTCTAAGGACGTCTCTCCTTCCGAAGTATAGAAGGTGTTGTACTCAAGGCAAAACACCTCGATCATGCCGCAACAAAGACCCTTCGAGATGGGGTAGCGGTATCTGATGCGTATACACTATGATATACACCTGCCCTGATCAGAATGGGTGCATACTGCTGCAAGACAAAGTCGGTGAATTCAACTGCTCCTGACCTAAAAGCGTGGGCGTCGATGGCCTTCAGGTCAGCAAACCACCCCACGGAGATCTGGTGCTTAAACCGGACCGCCAGGCAGTCCAACAAGAAAGGCTCGTCTCTATATCCCCACTTGAGCGGAGCCAGGAATAAACCAAAAGATGGCTTCTCCCGGTCTACCCGACCTGCAGTCTCGTTCCACCTAGCCAGAATGAATTCAGGGGCTCTGGTCAGCAGCCCGTCCTGTGGAGACAGCTCCTGAAGCCCGAGCATAGCGCCCCACTTCCTCGGTTCGCCGGGTAGATAAATGGGTCTTCCCCTTACGACGCAGTCATTGAGACTGTCCCGTCCCTCGAGCAGTGCTAGCTCGGCTCTGCGAACAAGGATTAGGTCCCACTTCCCTTGAAGGTTGAACCGTTTCAGAAAGGACATCAGATGCTTGTCCTTAGGATGGTCCACCCGGGAGCCGTCGGGGCGTTCATACTTGAAGGAATCACTTCCGATGATCAACAGGCGGTCGGTATCCACTGTCTCAGTCTCAGAATCAGAAGATTCAGCTACTATGGCTAGCTTGCCGTGACCCCTGTCCAAGGAGTGAACATCCCTCCATGTTACTATAGCACGGGAGGAAGGAGATCCAGATGCCATAATATCTGCACAAAAAGGCAGCCACAAAGAAAGCAAACAAAGTCAGAAGGTCTGCTCAAGGTGAAGTCTTTTCTGACAAAAATTTGGCAGAGTCTCCCCAGCTCGGGGGATTGCTAGGGCGAAGCGGGAACTCATCCACTAAGTGACGATCCCTATAAAAGGCCATAGGCATCATGCCAGGGACAAACAGGACACCCAGGGGGATAGCTCCGAGGACAAGCCTACAAGGAGCCTCCCGAGGCCTGGGAAAACAAGGGGGGGTAGAACCCCGAAATTCCTCACTCACCACTTCGCTCTCGCCGCCGTGCTCTGGAAGAAGGAGGGAGGAGAGAGAAGCTGAAGATGCAAATGAGATGAGAATGAAGAAAAAAGAAGAAGAATGGGAAGATATAGAGAAGGGCTCGACGGCCCTAATCCGGTGCGCTAAAAAGCGCGCTGGATTAACGTTTCCCTCTCAAAAAGGGAATTTCAAACTTTAAAAGAAGCAGACTCATCCTAATCCGGTGCGCTAAATAGCGCGTCAAATTAGGCCCTCTCCTAAAAAAGCCAAAGGGGTGCGCCGTATTAGGCCTACTCCCAAAATGCCAAAGGGCACGCCATATTAGGCCCCCTCTCTGAGGAGCGCACCGGATTAGGCCTATATGTGCAAACGCGCGCCATTTTAGCACAAGCCCCAGGGCCGCGCCGTATTCGAGGGTCATTCCAAGACCGTGTCAAGCTAGACAGGGAATCTGCCTAGGCGGAACTCATCCGCGGGTCCCGGTGCTGCGAGCGAGGCACTGGGGGGCATTTGTTGGCACTCAAAATATGATCAACGGTGATCAAGCCGCAGAGAAATGATACGGCCCACTGAAGCACAGAAGCCGATGAAGATCGATATATTGAAGACTTCTCAAGCTGCCAGAGCCTCGAGTCACCTGGAATGAGCATCGGGGACTTCACCTCAGGAGAGTCGAGATGAATCCACAACCAATCGGCAGCACGACCAAGCCTGTCTAATGATCCGACGTCGACTCCGTCGTGTCGCTACCCTACGCCCGTCGCCCGACCAAGGACGACGGTCTACCCGGTGGCTCGCCACCTCAATAAAGACTCTCCTGAGGAGGAAGAATGCCCTCGGCCCCTCAAAGCAAAGGACCGAAGGTTCTATCAGCAGAAGACCCTGATTACCCAGCACAGGTACGGCTTCTCAGCACATTGGGCCCATTGGCGGCCAGATGATCGCCACGTCGAGGCAGAAACACCCCGGGCGGCATATCACTACCCGTGGGAGCTACCAATGCAAGTCAAGGCGAGCCGGCAATACAAGCCGTTGTGCCGAGAGCCGTGTCAGCGAAAAACCCGCACGTTCGAGCTTAAGGTACACGAGTTCCGAAAGTAGCCATTTGGCGGCCCAGAAGTCTCTTCTATAGTCTCTCCGATGCCCCGACAAGACTATGAAGAGACGAAAGGTCGCAACAACCCCCGAGGTCAGTCCGAAGCCTGTTATCAGACCCGTGTCAGGTTAAGGCGATCAAATGGTTCGAATCCAGCGCGCTTCTCCTAAACCGGCGGCCCCCCCTCAAATCCGGCGCGCCCTCTTAATCTTGGGTAGCCTTCTAAACAGGCACGCCCCGTTTAACTCGAATCTGGAGCATAAAATGGTTGTAAACCGGCGCGCTAAACCCCGCACCGGATTGAGCTCGTTCGAAGGTTTCCTATATAAGGAGCCTCATGATCGAGAACAAAAGGGGGACGGCCCGAGGAGGATCAGAAGAAGAGAGCAACATTAGAAGAGAAAAAGGAGAGAGAAGCGAGCCTGGAGAAGAAGAAAGGGGAGCAGTGATCCTGTTTCATTTCGATACCATGTTCTTCCTTCGGTTCTCTGCTGCGAAGTTCCAAGGTTGGTTGGCGAGTCCGACGGCGTCTGCCTCTGCTAGTCTCTTTCTTCTTTCTCTGCTAATGTAGCTCCACGGAGCATTACCCCGAAGGGTGATGATATGAGCCCGGGGTATTCCTCGAACTTCCCCCTCTCTCTGGTCGCCTCTATTTCTCTGTTCTTTCTTCTTTTCGAGAATGGAATCAGTCTCAAGCGTCAACGCCGAGCTGAATATATTGTAGTGTTTAACTATACGATTGAATGAATGAGAGGGTGTGTTGCTGCTATTTTGTAGTCTATCTTTCATTTGAGTTTTCCACCGCTGAATACGCCTCAGATCTTTGAGGCAATATCAATAGTTCCCTTCCCCGGGGTTCTTTCGATGTCGTATTGACGATGTGAATGATTCAATGTGCTCAGATGTTCCCCCCTGGCCGGAGGGATGCTTATCATTGCATCATCCTTCGCCCCGGAGGTGGCTCTGCAATCCGTCCCTATTCACGGTTCAGGATTAGAAGAATGAACATCTTCGCCGCCCCCATCATGTAGCTGTGCGTACTGGAGATGCTGTCGAGCTATTCAACCATGTGCCTCTTCCAGGAGCTCAGTCTGCTGGCCGGGCCCTGGGTTTTAAGTTCGGTCTATTGGCTCCCCTTCTAGCTTGCCTCTTCATTGAAGGTGTATGTAAATGGTCATCTGCTGTTCGTTCCATAAGCCAATGTATTCCGGTTATAGAACTCTTTAGTGATTTATCCTTTCGAAGAGTTCACTGCCCGGGGAGGGGAATATTCCCCATCAACTTCAATCATTGTGGAGCCATAGAGTCATACCTTCTAATGGTATGCATTCTGTGTCTCACCCAATGAACATCAACGGGGTTGACTCAACATCAAATCCACCTTCTTCTTGAGGGAGGGGTGGTGGCTGTGAGAAGATCACCTCTCGTAGGCTGGCCCTCGAGGTGATTTCTCATCTCAGCCGTCCCTTGATTAGTTTGACTCGTGGAGTTGGATACCTCTTGTAGGCTAGCCCTCGGGGTCTCTCTTCTCCAATGAAGTCCGTCGGTCACCACTTGGCACTCCCAGCCTTAAAGGAGCGTACCCCTAATTCGTGGGACTGTCTCCGCTTCGCCCCTGCAACCCCCCAAACCAGGGGAGGTGCTGCCAAAATTTGGACTGAGGACTTAGTCGAATTTGCACTTGTTATGCTTTGATACATCTATTAAAGACTATGCTTGAGTAGGAACCTCGCATAAGTCTACAATTGCCTCGATTACAGTGCTTCTGAGGCCAAAACAAATCTTCCAATCTTCAAAAACATCAACAAAGTGTCAATAAATATGCACAAGATTCAATCAAATTTGAATAAACTTAAAACCTCCCTAATCTGGCGCGGCCCGAATCTGGCGCGCCAATTTCCGGCGCCCCCCCCCCCCTCGCGCCATTTTAGCTTTAGACACATAAGTTGTCTAAACTTATTGAGCCCCTATCCGGCGCGCCCAGGTTGCGCCGTATTCACCTCCCCTTTGGCCGGCGCGCCGCATTAGCCCTAGCCAACCGTTGCGCCGTATTAGCTCCATTTGGCAACCGCGCCGTTTTAACGTTCATACAGGTGTCACGCCGTTTTAACCCATTTCCTCATACCTACGCTCCAGTGGTGCCGTTTTAGGCTTTTACCCATGCTTCCCGCGCCGTTTTAAGCTCTACACCTCCGCGTACCGCGCCGATTTTGCTCTGAATCGCGTCGTCGCGCCGTTTCGATCCTCTCTGCGCCTCCGGGGTGATCTCCAATGCTAATGACGGAATCAAATGAACCCTGTAAACAATAAGCCAAATAAATAGGTTTGTCTAAACCTGAATTAATCAGTCTCATAGCTTCATCACCATGATTGAGTTTAAGCATTCGCATCGCATCAATGTATGCTTGAGTGCGCGAGCCCTTGGTATATCAAATGGCACTAGCGGAAAGCCGGGCAACGCCCGACAGGAAGCTCTTGTTATGCGTGATGATGGTCTCCGGGCCTATGTCATCCGCCACGTTTTGAGGGTTTCTGATGTGGGACGGACACGGGACTCGACTCCGAACGGATATGCGATCCTCGGACTCTAAACAAGCTCGTGATTGTCCCTTAACGAGGGAAGCGTCGGACGTGCACGGTTGAGAAACCGACAAGGGCTAGGGCGGTCAATTCATAATTTCATACTCGGATCGGGTCACGGGACGGTCTCGCACTCTCTCGCAGCAGCGGTGAATAATAATATAGCGAGCTAGATTAACCTAACATGCTCTCTAGCAGCGGCATAAACAAGCATATATGAAATAAAGCAAAGTGCCAAGTGTAGGAGCGAACGCGATACCTCCACGCTCTCGACGTGGGGAAGACGGACCCGGCCGAACTCGTACTCCCGGGATAATTAATACACAAATATTACAGCAAAGAACTACTGCCCACTCCACGCAGGGAGGTAAAGGGCTACACAAGTGGGCCCGGGAGGACCGATTCCGGATTGACAGGCAGCTTCTTGCGACGTTTCGGCAGCACACGTACTCGCTACCGTGGGGCCCACGTACTGGTCGGAGGGGCCGTGTGGGACCAGGCGGCACCGCTTGTGGACAGACGTCACGGGGTTAACAAGAGGGGAAAGAAATACGTTGCCAGGATGAGAGAGAGTGCGTAAAAGGTTCCGGAGAGGGTTGTCTCTACCGGGCTCGAACGGTGGAAATATACGGAACGAGAGAACCCACGGAATGGAAATGTACAACGAAATGAATTGACATAAGGAAATTACAGAATGGAAACCACCGCGAGGAATTACTTCCGTCCACGGGGTTTAAACAGAAATTAAAAGAACAAAATTTCTGAATAAAAAGGCTCCGCGAGGAATTACTTCCGTCACGGGAACCTTCGCGAGGAATCATTTCCGTCGCAGGATTTAGACAGAAATTAAAGAAATGAAAATGACAGAATGAAAAGGCTCCGCGAGGAATTACTTCCATCACGGGAACCTTCGCGAGGAATTACTTCCGTCGCAGGATTTAGACAGAAATTAAAGAAATGAAATGACAGAATGAAAAGGCTCCGCGAGGAATTACTTCCGTCATGGGAACCTTCGCGAGAAATTACTTCCGTCGCAGGATTTAGACAGAAATTAAAGAAATGAAATGATAGAATGAAAAGGCTCCGCGAGGAATTATTTCCATCACGGGAACCTTCGCGAGGAATTACTTCCGTCGCAGGAACCTCCGCGAGGAATTACTTCCGTCCACGGGGTTTAAACAAAAGGAAAAAGTAACAGAAAAGAAAGGGGGAGGGGGATGTGATCGCCAGGGGCTGAGAACCCCACGGGAAAGCTGTGATCGCGTTCGCCAGCAGAGCGGGAGTAGTGCGGGTCCTCTCTTCCTCTTCTTTCGGCCGGCCGACGAAGAGGGCCTTCTTTGGTTACCCCGGTTTTATTATTCCTACTTTTGGTTTGTTTTAGTTTTTTGTTGTTGTTTTTTTTTGTTTTCATTTTTGTTGTCTTTATTATTTTTATTCTTTTATTTCTTTTAAAGAAACATGAGAAAATGACGAAAGAAATCGAGATGTAAAAAAATAGAGAAAGAGAGTGAGATATAGAGAATTAAAATTATGAAGGACCACTGGGAGAATATATATAGAGAGAGAAAAAAACTCTTTTTTTAGACAAAAATAGAGAGGGACGGGGGTGGAGACTTAACAATAAATAACAATAGCAAGAGAGAGAACTAGAATAAGATGGTGAAGGTGATGGTCGGGTACCTCAAAGTAGGAGGGATGGTCGTGTCTCATCTCCGAACTGAGGAATCACGTGAGTTCCCTCCTCTTCCTTCGGCTAGCCGAAGGAGAGGGCTTCTTAACTGGTTAACCCTACACAAAGAACAAACAAAAAAGCAACTAAATGAGGACGACAATGGTGTAGTACGAATTCTTTTTAGAAAATGATATTGAAAATAACATAAACGAACACGCACCTTGTTGGTGGTGTTTAAAACCCCTTTTAGAAATAAAGGATGGGAGAATGATATGATGAAATGCACAACGAAATATTCTCAATGAGAGGATTGTATTACAAGCATAATGATGAGTAATGCATGCAAAAGAACTAACAAATCGAACATAATGCAAAAGGAGAGGAAAGTTTATTGGTAGGTGCCGATGACGGGCTTTGGAAGAAGCATCAGTAACACGAGCAACACGACCGAGGGGTCTTCAGAACGGACTTCACAAACTGGTTAAGCCGAACATAAGAACACACACGCATATATATATATAGAAAGAGTAGATGTATTTATATAAACATATACATAAACATATTAAACATTTTAAACATATTTACATGAATATATATAAACATATACATAAACATGTCGAAATAAAAGAATGGGAACTTGAGAAAGAAGGGGAGAAAGAAAAGGAGGGGGGAAATCGAAGGACAGTGAGAGGGAGAGAAATGGAGAGAGAAGATAAAAAATAGAAAAAGGAAAATAGGAGAGAGGTCGAGAGAGGGAGCAGAGAGAGTAAGAGAGAGAGAGAACGAGCAGGGGACGGGAGGGACAGGGAGAGAGGGAGAGAGGGGATAGAAAATAAAATAAAAAAAAGAAGAGATGGGAGAACGTTCAAGACAGAGAGGGGGGGAGAAATAAGAGGTAATAAAAATAAAAAAAAGAGAGGAAAGAAAATGGAAAAGAGAAAGAGAGAGATGGAGAGAAAGAGAACCACGATAGAGAGAGGGGGGAAGAGTTTACGGGAGTGGGTGAAAAAGGGAGGGAGCAGAGAGAGGGAAGTGAATAAAAAATTTAAAAAAATGAGAGGGATCGAAAGAGAGGAGAGAGAGAGAGAATAAGAGAGAGGGAATTAAAAAAATAAAAGAATGGGAGAAAGAGATCGAGAGAGGGAGGGAGAGAGACCGAGTGTGAGAGACGAGAGGGATGGAGAGAGAGGAAGGAAGTGAGACGGAGGGGGGGAGAAAGAAGAAAAAGAAAAAAAAAAGAAAAGAAAGGGTGAGAGAGATCGAGAGAAAGAGGGAGAGGGGAGAGAGAAGGAGAGAGAGGGAATAAAGGGAGAGAAAGAGGGAGAGAGAGGGGGGATTAAAAAATAAAAAAGAAGGAGAGGGAGAGAGAGAGGGAGAGAGACGGTGAGAGGGAAATAGAGAGAGGAGGGGGATGCGAGAGAGAGAGAGAGAGACGGTGGGAGGGGGAGAGAAAGAGAGAGAGCGGGTGAGGGAGGGGAGAGAAACAGAGAGGGGGAGAGAGATCGCGGGAGGAGGGAGGATGAGAGAACGAGAGGGAGAGGGGGAGAGAGGTGGCAGGCGGCAGTTGCAGAGGAAGGCGACGGCGGCTTCGCAACGGTCACAGCGACGGAGGGGGGGGCACGACGGCGGAGGTGGCCGGGGTGTGGACGACGATGGCGACCGGCGGGGTGCTCCGGTGGTAGCGGCTGGTCGAAGGCGGCTGTCGGTGTGCTCGCGGGCTCGATGGGGAGGGCTTCCGGTGCGGTCGCGGCGACGATGCAGTGAGGAAGGGAGCAGAGCCGGCGGCAGCGTAGGCGGAGCGGACGCATGCATGAGGGACGGCAACGGTTATGTCGGCGTCGAGAGGTGGAGCTGGCTCCGGCGTGGCGGACGGTGGTGGTGACGAAGGGGAACGACTGGGGGTCGTTGGTGGCGGTGTCCGGCGGAGTGAAGCTCACGGAGGTGGCACGTACGGTGAGGCGGAGGGTGCCGGCGACGTGGACGCGGTGGCTGGCGGTCACGCGATGCATGCGAACGCGTGGGACTTCATGGCGGTGTTGAGGTGGTGGGTGAGCTTGCCGGCGGCTTGCAACGGTGGACGTGGAGAGACCGGGGCGACGACGAGGAGGCAGGCGTGACGGTGGGTTCGCAGGGAGGGGTGGAGGTCGTATGGAGGTGGAAAGGTGGAGGTCGATGGGGAGAGACGGTGGCTGGGTGTCCGGGGGTTGGTCATGGCGGTTACAAGTGAATGGGCACGGCAGTGGGGAGGACAACGTGGTAGTGTAAGAAGTGGAGGTGGCAGGGTGATGGAGGGGCTTGGCGGTGGGTCTTCTGCCGAGGAGAGGGAGTGAGGGAGATGGAGGAAGGGTGTTGGCCGGGGATGCGGAGGTGGCGATGGTGGATGGCTAAAGGGAGACGGAGGCTCGATGGGGAAGAGGATGGTGGTCGGCGGGGGTTGGTGTTCACCGGGGAGAGGTGGCTCGCGGCAATGTTGTTAGCCCGGGGGAGATGAGAGTGGTCTGGCAAGGGGGGCTTGAGGTTCACGGGAGAGGAAAGAGTGAGAGGGAGGGGAAGGGGAAAGTCTGCCGGGGGTGACTGCGGTGGTGTAGGGAGCAAAGGGATGGAGAAAGAGGGAGGGGAGACGGTGGAGGTGAGGGTGGTGGCCGGAGGTGGCAGCGGCGGTTGACGGTGGTCGGAGGGAGGCGGCATGGTGGTCGTAGGGGAGCTGCCGGCGTGGTCTACGGTGTGTTGGTTAGGAGGAAAAGAGAAATGGGAGAGGGGGAGTTGGGTCATGGGAGAGTGAGAGTGGAGAATGAATCCAGATCCCAGTGGGAGTTGGCTTGATGTGGGGAAAAAATCGAGAGGGCCATTGGGTTCTTCGCCAGCAGAGGGGGGGCTTCGGTTGGGTTGTGTGATTGGCAGAGAAAAAGAGAGAGGGAGAGTTCGTCACGTGGGTTGGTTGGTTGGGAGAAAAGAATCAGTGGAAGATGGAGAGTGGAGAGAGGGAGATGGCCGGTGGAGAGAGGAGAGGGATGATGAGTGTGTTAAAATGGGGGGACCAGATCCAAGAAATGAGGAGGGATTTAAGGAGAGGAGTTAATAAAAGAAAAATATTTATTTTATTTTTGGTTTAGAGGTGGGCCCAAGCCATTTATATTTACCAATATCTGCATATGTGTTTATTTATACAAAATAAATGATGGGCCACCTATTTAGTGTTATTATATATTTTATCCTTTTTATTTTTGTTTGTATATATACATTTATATATATATGTATATATATGTATATATATATATATATATGTATATAAAAGGTGGAATGGGCCAAGCCCATTAGAATTGCTTTTTTTTGCTTTAATGCAAATTTTGAACAAGAATGGGCCAAGCCCATTTTTTTTTTTGAAAAAAGAAGATTTTGCGAACAAGAGTGGGCCAAGCCCATCAAAATCTTTATTTGTCCCCCCCTCCCTTTTTAACATTAAGAGATGGGCCAAGCCCATTGACATTTTTATCTTCTTGTGTAGGAGAGGAATGGCCACAAGCCCATTAGCGAGGGTTTCGCTCATTTTGACAAATAACACTTGACTTTCCGCGAGATCGAATAAAAGATTGAAAATCATTCAAATGGTTTAACTGTGCGAGCCGCTTTGGGGCGTCTTGGCGTAATACGGGGTTTGCTCAGCGTAATGCTTAAAATACCGTGTCTACAGCTTGCCCCGCCTTGGCGTCTGCTTTACAGGGGAATGACACGTAGTGGAATGGAATAGAAGTGTAATGAAATGGAGTGGGGAGTGGACTGAAAAGTGGATGCCAAGGCGTGATGAGACACGTTTTTAACACTACGTGATTGGAATCTTTCTTGAGTTTCAACAAAACAACCTTGAAGAAGGTCCTCCGAAATCAACGATTGTTTGGCTGGAAATAACAAAAGACTAACATAAAGAGGGACCAACTTCTCGGCGTGGAAGAACCTGAGTCGTAGACCCGCAGGTTTCACCTTGGGGAGCGGTTACCAGCCAATGTGGAAGTGCTGCGACCAAGGTGGGTCCAATGGAGTAAATAAAAAGGGTAGCTAATAAATCCAAACAAAGGTCTCTTTCGGCCAACCAGCCTAAGATGGTTTCACAGAAACCCAGTACTCGATTCAGAATGGAATATCCCGTATTAGTCAAGAATTTAAGCACAGCGGCCCTCACAATCGAGTTAAATGAATGATCCTTCGTAGTGGAATCAAAGTCCTACATGAATGTATGCTGGGTTAAAAAGAAAAATTAAAACAAATTAAAAGTAGAAAATAGTTAGGGATAATATTGTTAAGCTGCTAAGGACGGGTCAGGATACCGATTTGATGAGCCGATACTGAGCCGGGGCCCGTTTATCCACGCACCGACTCACCGAACAGAACCATCGTTCCCGAGCTACGACAACCTAACGGCCTATCCGTACGTCCTGAACTCCTCTGAAGTTATCACTATTTTTGTTGGAGGGGAACTCAAACTCCAGATTCATCCAAGGCATAAGGTCTTTGACGTGCTCTAATAGCGTAGATATCATATAGTAGGATGCATGACACAGTGGGGTGACTGATGGTGAGACATGGTAGGGCAATGGTGCCCTCTTGCTCTCTTATAATCATTTTATTCTTGGAACCTGCACCGAACAGCAAGCAGTGAAGAAGGATTATTTCATAAGAAGTAAAATTACATTCGATTGTACAGGACGTCCGCACACCAATACAGGAGCAGGGGAAAACACGACGCAAATCAGACAAGATTCATCCGGTTAAAATTCACCACGGTAACTTGTCATAAATGCTTTACATTTACCTTTTTACCCCCCCCCCCTTTTCACTATAAGTATCACCTTTGATCCTTAGCAAAAGATCATCCATTGGTGGTTCGGGGAGTTAAGCTCTTTTTGAGATGGGGGGAGAGAAATCCTGCCCTTTTGAGATGGAAGGCGGGTCTTCCCGTCCTGCCAAGAGGAGCAGGTTCGGCCGCAAATTCAGGAGGTTGACCGACATTGACGGCCATCTGAGCGAGAGGATTCTCTCACGGGCGGTAAGTTGGCTCTTTCTCCTAGTTTCCTTCATAAGTTCTCCCTCGCTTTTTCATTCTTTTCTTTTCCTTCCTTTCAGCCGTATCCTCTTTTTCCGGGCCCGAGAAAATTCTCCAAGCTGCCCTGGCTATCGAAGCTTACGTCCAACATCACTATCGGTATGAGGGCCGTTATTTCAAAATGGCACCTCCAAGGGTTGGTGGTTCATGCCAAGCATTATGACAAGATCTACATGGATTGGGCGGCCCTGGGTGCATTGGCAGAGGTTTGGCATCCGGAAACCCACACTTTTATCTTCCCTACTTTTGAGGCAACGGTCCTCCTTGAGGAGGCAGAACTTCTGCTAGGCTTAAGAAGGTCGATGAAGGATGACAGGATAAAGGTTTCACGGATGCGGAAGAGGGTATCTACCGAGGAAGTTCTTGGAAGCTTTATGCCACTTGGAACCATAAAGGGCGTTCAAACCCAAAAGGGAGTCAACTTGCAAAAGCTCGCAGACTGGACCGTGACTGCCTTAGAAGGATTGATAGATGATGAACATTTAGAAGGGCTTATGAAAGGGTTCACAATTTGTTTGGCCGGAGCTCTCCTCTTTCGTTGTACTGACAACATCGTAGAGGAAGACCAATTGGGAGCGATTTGTGGACTTTGGGAGGGAAAGAGAGTGGGGCCCGCTGTCCTCGCGCATATTTACAGTGGTCTCACGGCTTCTTGCATGGGTAGGCCTCCTCAAGGGTGCATGCTTCTCCTCAACTGCTGGATTGATCTTCACTTCAAATTTCATCACCACGAAGGGGTATAGACCGCCTCCAGGATTTTCGAACAAAGCCCCCTTCGTTACATGGCCGATGTGTTGGGCTTCGGTGGGAAGGTGGGCAATCGCATGCCCCGTATGAAGACACGCGGAGACTGGCGTACTCACTTCGACACCTTGGCACAGAATATGTGTACTGGCGTGCCAGCAAGTTTACTTCTATGTGAGCTTCTCACGCGATCTTCTCCTGATGCTGAACTCCAGATCGGTGCAACCGAATTTGTTCTTTACAATTCGCACCGGTGTTGCCTACAAATCGGCCTTCCTCGACACTCTTTTCCCATGCCATCCAACCTTCCTTTGATCAAGGAAAGGGAGCTAGGCACAGAGGGTGATGCGACAGACGTGAAAGCGATCAAAGCAGCGTGGAAGGCAAGCGTTCCACAGAAGGCGATGGTGTCTATGAGTGAGGATCGAGAGCTATGGGAGGCTTATGTAATGGAGCTCGGGAAACTGAGGCCTGAGGTGCCCAAACCCTGATGTATCTTGTTTTGAAATAAATGC
>JAHNEJ010002378.1:0-20433 GCA_022559845.1 Amorphophallus konjac | reverse complement strand
AAATGAAATGTAAAAGTACAAAAAAATTGAAAGAGAAATGTACATATTTGCAAACAAAAAAAATCTTTTTATGATAAACAAAAAAAATCAAATATAAAAAAAAAGAAAAAAATCAATTTTGCATGATTGCATTTGCGTGCAGCATCTCACTTTAATACCGCTTGCATTCGTGTGCTTGCCTGTCGCATTTATCATCACCGCATCTTTCCCTTGCCTTCGTTAAATAAAGGCTTGGCCCCTTGACCAGTTATCAAGGACAGTCACAGTGACCATTTGCTTATTGAGCAAGGGGCCAAGTCAGAACAGAAATTCTGATTTGTTTGTTTCAGTGATATGTGCAGGGATTCAGGTAACTGAAGCAAAGGTGAAAAAACAAACAAACCAACCTTGTGTTTTTATTCCAAAAAAACCAAAAAAATTTTTACATCAAGTTCCGCCCTCTCTCTCTGCATTACTCGTCCCACTACTCTCCGGGCAAAACACTCTCAAAGGTGCTACCCAACTACGAAAAGCGGTACTCCTGCCGCTCTGTACTCCTCTTCCTATTCCCACATCCCGGCGTTGATCCGCGAAGCAGCAGAGAAGCTACCAACACGAAAGCCACGCTCTCGTGCTTTTCGGTAGCGCTCCTCACCATCTCTCAGCCACTGTTCAGCAAGACCAAGGCCGATTCGGAGTTCGAATAGTTGGGCCTCCATGGCCCTTCGCTCCTCCCTTTCAGCCAAACTGTTGGCTCTTTCTCTCTCTGCGTTTCTTTCCCTCTCTGCCCGTTCTCTCTCACGGTCTTCCCTCTCTAACTGGAGAGTGATCCTCAGTTCCATAGCATCCCTGGATGAGTCGTCATCAGGATGACGCCGCAGTTCCCTCTCCAGTTCTGCTATCCTAGCCTCCTTATGCGCAGCTTGGGCAAGCGCTTCTTCCGTCTCCTTTCCTGCCGAGTATACCATCTCAGATACGCGATAAGGCGTAAACAAAGAGAACTCAACGCTGAAACTTTTACCTGTATACGGAGCATTCCTTCTGCCTCCGCAGCACGCTGCGTGGCGTGAGCAAGTTGCTCATGAAGCGAGTCAAGTTCTGAGGTGGGAATCCACAAGCTGGAAGAGGCACCACCTACTCCCATCGCTGGGGAGGCTGCGCCAATCTGGGCATGCTGCGACCATGTGAATTAGCAGCCAACATCTGGAATCTGGGGTTTTAACTAGGAATGTACATACACCTACCAAGGCGCTCGTAGCTCCGCGGGCATCACCCAACTGTTGTTCCATCTCTGCCAAGCGAGTTCGTAAATTCGCTATCATGGCATCCCGGACATCCTGCAGCCTTACAAGTCAGCATTTCCACCAGAAAACTAAGAAAAGGAGAAAGAAGAGAAGAGAAAAAGGGGAAACCTACCTCCACAAGTCCCCGGGGTTGGAACCGTTCTGCATACTTTGTCCTATATAGACGCAAGTAGTCCTCGCTGTCCTGCGCCTGTGATTCTACAATCGTGCCACCCCGTTGCCAGTCCTCATACTGTTCGGGGAATCACACGCGCCAGTCAATGCAAGTCGCCGGTCCCCGCGTCTTTCTCCCGACACGAGGTGGCGCAGCTGAATCCACCCATTCTTGAGCCAGTCCTAAAGTCCTCATAACTAATCGTAGCCGAAGCGGCTCGATTTCATTCAGGCAGTGCATCCATAGTTCCCGTCCGAACCGGGCACGACTTGCTAGAACCCACGGCTGGTTGGCATCGACCATGTCTGAGTAGGGTCTCCAGTTTACCATCGCCGTAGGGAACTCCTATAGCTCCCGCCTTAACACCATCAGTTGGTAGGTTAGGGGTGCCGCACTCATGACGGGTTCCCACCGCCTGGCTAGCGGCAGCATCACGGGTCGCCAATGTCGAGCTCTCCCCATAGGGAGGTAATAATAGCTCCATAACTGCTTGGCGCAGGTCATCAGCACCTTGCGAAAACAACAAAAAAAAATACAAAACAAGCAAAACCAAAAAAATACCTGGATGAATGGTGTGAAACCACTCACAGTCATCTCACGATCCGTTTCTTGGAATAGGCCTGCAAACAAGTGTGCCAGCATGGCGGCTCCCCAGGCATAATACCCTACTCTTTCAAGGTCTGACAGCAGCTCCAGGAAGCAACATTGGATACCATCCCTTTCGAGCTCAGTACCAATCTCCCCAAAAGGAAGAGGAGAAATCTCCTCAAATCTATGTTACATCTTTCCCAGTTGCCGAAATCTGTGCAGTACACGGCACGGCATCCTATTTCCATCCTTTCCATGAACTCTTCTGAGGATTCGTCGTCCGCCGACGAGTGTCGGTGAGCCCTAATGCATCCATGAGGGACGCCCTAGCTACCGACCTGTTCTTCCGACCATCTAGGTCCAAACCCAGTAACTTCTGGGCACCTTCTCTGTAGTCCGCGTAAGTGACTCCGGTCACTGCCTCACCTTCTACCTTCAGGCTTGTGATCCGGACCACATCCTCCAAGCTGGGCACCATGTGCCCCCAGGGCATCAGGAATGCCCGGCTCACTGGGTCCCATCTCTCACACAAGGCTTGGATCAGGACTAGGTCAAGCTGGATCGGCTCGATCCGAAGGAAGGTACCAAATCCCATCACGTCTAGCCTCGCCTTCTGAAAATCTGGGAGGCCCCTGTACGCTGCTACTACCAACTCCCATAAGATTTGTGATTTCATCACAACCTACACATACAAGGAATGGGGGTGAGGTTTGGTCAGAAGAAAGGAAGAAAAAATGAGAAAAGGGCAAGAAAACTTGGCTTACGAGTTGTGATTGGGCCCTTTCGCTGAAGTGCCCTTCAAAGTCTGAAAGCCTCCTGGAACTACTACCACTGGACCTGCTTCTCTTCGAGGAATGGGAAGATTCGCCCTCCATCCAACTCTCAGAATTTTGAACTCCTCCTCTCCCGTGAGAACTTGTGCTCCTCGAGTTATTCCTCGATATACCTGGGAAGATACAAGGGACAAGAATTTATAGAAATGGAAGGAGTGCGGGCCAAGATTGCCTCCATCACCTGTCGATGATAGCCCTCGCAATAATACACCGACCAAGCGGCCCCATGTGTCGCTTCACCGCTCGCACAGGGTGATTGACTGGACGAAGAATAGGACGAATAGCCCCTATGTTGTCTAGGGATACCCTATCATGTTTTGGAGGACGCCCGCAAAATTTGGCACAACATCCGGGAAAAGGAACTAGGGCCGTCAGTATTGACTTCGACGGCAGATTCCCGTGGAAAATGGTCACAACAAGACGTGATTCTCTGCTCGAGGCGGAGTCTCGACAGATCCGTCACATGGGAACAGTGCAAAGGAGAAAGAAGTGTAGGGAAGAAGGAACGCACAAGAGGACAAACAAGCATCAGAAAATCAAATCACTCCATTCATAATTCTACATAAGCTGTCAAAAACATCATAAACATAAAGAGGTGACGGGTCCACTAGCCCGCCAATCCTCACCATCACTCATCTCTCCGGGCACTCTCCTCCTCTCCCCCGAGGTGAGGGTCCCTCAGAAGCCTCCGGGATCCCCGTGCAGTAGCACCTGCCTCGCCTCTGGGCGCCTGCTCCGCAGCAGTGACTCGCTGCTCCTCCCCTGGCGTGGCGAAGAAGCCACTGGCGGCAAAGCGACCGGACTGGCGGAGTCGCTCCCCGAACTCTCGCGCTCTCTCGTAGCGCGTCTCCATCCCTCCTAGCCTCTGTATGACGGCCTGAAGGCCCAGCTGGAGCTCCCTCACTTGGGCCTCCAAGGCCCTCCTCTCGGTCAGATCCCGCTGTCGCTCGGACCTTCTCTCGGCTTTCTCTCTCTCTGCCTCTCTCCTCATCATCTGCAGAAGAACCCTTAACTCCAGGATGTCTGGAGAAGGTCTCTCCTCACCACGATGCCGCAGCTCCGCTACAGTCGCCACCCAGGCATCACGCTCCTCTTCCGCCCGGGTCGCACGGGCCACCGCACCAGCAAGTTGCTCCCGGAGGGAAGCAATCTCGAGAAAAGGGGCCGAGGAGCTAGAAGATCCGCCAGCCGCTCCCACCGTCGCTGTCTGCTGGGCACGCTGGAACAAAATAAACAACGGCCGTCAGTGAAACTCCAAAATCTGAAGTTAAAAGGGCGGCACGTAACTTACCAGGAGCGACAGCTCATGTTGAGCGACGGCCAGTTGCCGCCTAGTCTCTGACAGCTGGGCGCGCGAGCCGCCGATGCCACGCGTGTCCCCAGCTTGGGGAAGCCCCGCGTAACTCTCTCTCTGCCGCCGCAGGAAGTCGGCACTGTCCTACACCAGTACACCCCCTTGCTGTCCAGGGAGACGTACGGGCCAGTCCTCGAGCCTCGCCTTGCCCGACTCTCCTTCCTGACGCGGCTCGGCTCGTCCGCACTCGCCCACTCATCGGCCAGGCCCAGGGTCCTTGCCATGTCCTGCACCAAGAAAGGGGTCCCATATCAGTCAAAAGGAACGCGTCCCCTGTCTAGGACGCGTCCATCATTTGAGTGCAACACTCTCCGAACCCTTTCCTCCTCGCCCGACTCGCTTCAAAACCCAAAATGAATTAAAAGAGGAAGAGATCGGAGGACCTACCGGACCGTGTTCACCTCCTCCCACGCCATCGGGCCCCTCGGGTCCCTCGGGGGCCCGAAGCGGCCCTTCCTCCTCCATGGACGCCGTTCCGTGCTCGGGCGCGTCCCTCCTTGGGCGAGGAGTTCCTCGTCCCTCTCCACCTTCACCACGGTCGGGCCCACCGAACTCCATCGATCAAAAGAGGAGGAAGACGAAAAAGGGGCAAGCGCGTTTCGGCGGGAGGCGGGCTCGTTTGCGGGTAAGGCACGGGAGAAGAAAGGACCACCCGTCGCTTTAAATTTAAAATCAAGGATTAAGACGCGTCCTCGCGCCTGGACGCGCCCAAAAGGGGGCAAAGGAAACAAAATCCCCCCGTGCAAAACATAGTTCCCCGCTGTTCAAGGCAAGGTCTCGCGTGCGTGCCTCAAGGGACAACTCAGTGCAAAAAAGAAGAAAGTGTGGGAGAGAGAAAAGTACACACAACACAAAAAAGCCATTTCCATTTCATATAATAGCCGAAAGTACATCATACAGTGAGAAGGGTGACGTGTACAAGCAACTCTCTAACTCTCACCGTCACCCTCCTGGTCATCTCCTTCCTCCCTCCTCTGACGGAGATCCCTAGGGGGCCTCCGCGACCTCTGTGAACCCTGGGAAGCCGTGCTCGCCTCGCCCTGCGGTGGCACTCCAGCCTCGAAGGCGCGACGACGCTCCTCGGCCGAAGAAACCAGATAGCTGCCCATGGAAAAAGAACCAGACTGACGAAGTCGCGCCCCGCGTTCCTTCGCCCTCTGGTACCGCTCCTCGCTCTCCCGAAGCCTCCCCTCCGCCGTGCCAAGACTCAATCGGAGCTCCAGCAGCTGGGCCTCTAGAGCCCTCCTCTCGGTCTGATCCCGCTGTCGCTCCTCCCTCTCTCTCTCCCTATCCCTCTCCCTCTCTCTCTCCACGCTCTCCCTATCCCTCTCCCTCTCCTCTCTCTCCCTCATCGCCTCTCTCCTCGACAGCTCGAGGGCGATCCGCAGATCCACTACGTCGCGAGGAAGCTCCTCAGCCTCCCGTCGCCGCTCCTCCTCTAGCTCTGCAATCCGGGCGTCACGCTCTGCCACCCGGGCATCGCGCTCCTGCTCAGCACGGAAAACACGCATCAGGGCCTCTCGGATCTCGGCCACCTGTCAAGGCACGCATGCACCGTAAGAGAACAGTGATAGAAGGAAAGTAGCTAGAAAAGGGTCGCGGCCAAGCAAGCACTCACTCGAGCCTCGCGGTCACGCTCGGCCTCCTCAGCCCGAGCCACCGCGTACGCCAGCTGCTCCTGGAGGGCAGAAACCTCCGGAGGAGGGCCCCGCGAACTGGAACCCGCTCCACCAGCCATCGCGGCTGCCGCTGTCTGGTGGGCCCGCTGAAACACGGGGCAAACGTCAGTCAAAGGCTAAGCATCAAAAATCCAGGTCACAAAAAATGCATTGCATAAACTCACCAGGATCTCCAACTCCTGTCGGATGACCACCAACTGTCGTCTGGCGTCCACCAACTGGGCCCGCAGGTCGGCGATCATGGTATCACGAGCATCCTGCATTACACATAAGTTAGTATCCCATGCATATACATATAGAAAGGTGGAGCAGTTTCATTTCATTTACCCCTGCCATACCACCCAAGGAGAGGCGGTCCCCGTACGTAGCTCGGTACCGTCTCATGTAGTCTGTGCTGTCCTGTACATGGGACACCACTGGGACCCCGCCCTGCTGCCAGTCCTGGTACTGTGCTGGGAAGCGCGTACGCCAGTCCACAATCTTCGCCTTCCCCTTGGTCTTCCGCCCAATGCGGGCCGGCGCATCTACGTCTACCCACTCCTGGGCCAGCCCCAACGTCCTCATGACCAGTCTAAGCCGCAGCGGCTCAATCTCGTTCAGGCAATGGACCCACACGTCCCGCCTGAAGCGAGGAAGACCCGCTACAACCCAGGGCTGGCTAGCATCGCCCATGCCCAGGTAGGGCCTCCACACCACCTGCATCACCATACATACATCATGTTAGTTACCATTCAGTCACATGCATAAACATAAAAAAATCATACGCATCATACCATGGCCTCAGGATACTCGCTCAGCTCCCGACGAAGTGACGCCAGCTGGTAGCCGTGGGGTGCTGCAACCACGACCGGCCTCCACTGCCGCGCCAGAGGCACGGCCCTCCTGTTCCCATGCCTAGCCCTCCCCATCGGGAAATAGTAATAGCTCCACACCTGCATCCATCATACATCATTAGCACAATAATTGCATTTTTAACTGTGGGAAAGCATAAATAAAATGTTTACCTGGAGGAAAGGTGCGAAGCCGCTGACTGTCGTCTCCTTCTCCGAAGTCTGGGAGAGATCAGCAATCAAATGGGCAAGCAGAGCCGCCCCCCACGCATAGTGTCCCACTCTGTCCAGATCCGCCAAGATCCCGAGGAAACGGCAGTGGATGCCATCCCCTTTCGTCCCCAGCAGAAGGCGGCCCAGGAAGAAGAAAAGAAACCTCCGAAGATCTAGATCCACCAGCTCCCGCTCGCTCGGGTCCTGGGTGAAAGCAGCACGAGCATCCCCCTCCAGTCGAGCCAAGAACTCCGCTCCAGTCTCACTAACCCGCTGACGCGGGTCGACGAATCCGAGCGCCTCCATGATCTCCACTCGGCCGACTACCCTGCTGTCTCTATCAGTCACGCTCGTCTCTAACCACAGCAGGTCCAGGGCACTCTCTCGGTAGTCGGGGTAGGTGACCCCGCTGACTGCCTCTCCGTCAACTCGTAGCCCGGTGATCCGAGCCACGTCCTCCAGTGACGGCACCATGTGCCCCCAGGGCATCAGAAACGCCCGGCTCGGTGCGTGCCACCGCTCCCTCAGTGCCTGGATAAGAGGAAGGTCGAGCCGGAAGGGCTCGATCCTAAGGAAAGCTCCAAAGCCCATGGCGTCCACACGCGCCCTCTGGAAATCCGACAGCCCACGGTATGCTGCCACCACCAAGGACCAGTTGATCCGGCCCTTCATCACGCCCTGCAAACCACAAAACCAACAAAGAACACATCAGCATCATGAACAGTAATAAACAATAACACTGTATATATATACTACCTATTCTCTTTATTTTATTTTTACTTCTTTTAAAAAAAATAAAAAAATAAAAAATAAAAAAAATAAAAATATTTCTATTTTCTTGTGGAGGCGTCTAACGCCCTGGACGCCTCCTCCCAATTTCTTTTTTTTCTTTTTTAGAAAAAACCCAAAAATGGCCAAAATAAAAATTATTAATAATATATATATTTTTATGGAGGCGTCCAGGGCCTAGGACGCCTCCTTATTTTTGATATTATTTTATTTCATTTTATTATTTACGAAAATTAATTAATAAATAAAAAAAGAAAAAGAAAACATGGAGGCGTCCAGGTCCCTGGACGCCTCCTTCTCTCACTACCCGCCTCTCTCTCACAGCCTCTCGCACACCCGTTTTAGCCTATTGAACCACAGAGTGAGGATTCCGAGGTACTTACCGGGTCGTGATCGTCCTCTCCCGCGTCACCAGCATCCGCAGCAGCCTCCGCGGCCAGGAGAGGCACCTCCATCCCCTCCTCCGCAGCAATCTCCTCTGCTGCAGCCTCCTCGGCATCATCCCTCAACCTCCTCGCACGACGAGCCAGTCGTTTTCGCTTCCCTGGAACCTGGCTCGATCCTCCTCGCTCCATGGGGACTAAGAATAGGTCGTCTGGGTGACTGGGTCGTCAGATTGAACAGTAAATGAGCAAAAGGGGGGGGGGCAACCCTTATAAATAGGAATTAGCTTCTTTGGGGCGTCCAGGCGCCTGGACGCCCCCTTAATTTTTATTTATTTCAAAATTCAAAAAATTTTGGGGCGTCCAGGCGCCTGGACGCCCCCAAAACAAAAAAATCAAACAAAATAAAAAAAATAAAAGTTGGGGCGTCCAGGACCCTGGACGCCCCCAAAATAAAAAAATAAAATAAAAAAAAATAAAAATTAGGGGCGTCCAGGCCCCTGGACGCCCCCATAATAAAAAATTTTCAAATAAAAAAAATATAATATATTTATATAAGAATATGTATATAATCCAAACAAAATAAAAAACACAAAGAAAAAGAAAAACCATAAAAAAAGATAATAATTAAGGGGACGGGGGTCCGAAACATCCAAATGCCAAATTTTATTCCATCAGAAAAGCAGAGTGAACTACATCAGGGGCTTAGGCGCTTTAGGCCTTAACTTCCCCAGTTCGGTTACATAAGCCCTCCACGGCTCGCATTCTTCCACCACGTGCGCTAAGGCCTTTCCCGCAACACTTGTCTTCCAGGGAGCTTTAATGGCCTTCGCTTCCTTCGCGTCTGCTTCAGTGCCCAACTCCCTTTTCTTCAAAGGAACAATGTCAGTCGGTGGCGGGAACGAATGGCGTGGGATGCCAATCTGGAGGCAGCACCGATGCGCGTTGTAAAGAACAAACTCGGTCGCGCCGATCAGTTGAAGATCGACTTCGGGAGAAGGCCTCATGAGAAGATCAAGCGAAAGCAAACATGCCGGTGCGCAAGTAAATAAGCCTTGTGTCACGGTGCGGAAGTGAGACCGCCAGTCTTCACGTTTCTTCAGCCACGGAACGCGATTCACTACAGTACCACCAAAGCCTAACACGTCGGCTATGTGGTGAAGCGGGCTTTGTTGGAAGAGCTTCGAAGCAGTTGGCATCCCCTCGCGGTGGTCGAATTTGAAGTGCAAATCAAGCCAGCAATTCAAGACAAGTGCGCAACCAAAAGGAGGCTTACCCATACTCGAGGCGGTAAGGCCGCTGTATAGATAGGCAAGGACGGCGGGTCCCACCCTCTTTCCACGCCAGATCCCGCAGATAGCACTCAGCTGGTCTTCCTCCACTATGTTGTCGGTATAAGGGAACAAGAGAGCACCCGCCAGACAGATAGTGAACCCCTTCATGATTCCCTCCAAATAGTCATCGTCTGGTAACCCTCTCAGGGCGTCCATGACCCACTCCGCGAGCTTTTGAAGATCGATTCCGTTTTTAGTACGGACCTTTCTGGCTGCGTCGGGCGGCATGAAGCTTCCAAGAACGCTTTCAGAAGTCCCCCGTGTCAGCATCCGCATAGCCTTCACCTTCCCGTCACTCTTGAATTTCTTCAATCCAAGCAGAAGTTCCACCTCCTCGAGGAGGATGGTAACCTCGAAGGTCGGGAAGATAAAAGTGTGGGTCTGGGGATGCCAGACCTCCACTAGCGCGCCCATAGCCGCCCAGTCCATACGAATCTTCTCGTAATGCTTGGCGTGAATAAGGAGCCCCTGCAGATGCCACTTCGAGAGTATGGCCCTCATACCAATGGAGATATTGGAAGTCAGCTTTGAAAGCCATGGCAACTTGGAAAACTTCCTCGGGCCTGGGAAGAGTGGATATGGCTGGGAGAGGAAAGAGGAAGAAATAAAGGAAGTAAGAAGAAGGTTCACGTGTAGAAATTTGAAAAGAGTCGGCTTACCATATGCGACATGATCGTCCCACTCAGATGACCCTCGAGATCGGAAAGTCGCCTAATCTCGCTGCTAGGCTTGCTCCTCTTCATAACGCGGGAAGACTCTCCTTCCATCCTGAAGATCTCTAGATTCTCCTCTCCTTCCTCTCCTGAGCTTCCAAAACCCACCTTGGTGCATTTGAATGAACTAGCCTAAGGGGAGTTCTTATAGGAAGGGAAGGGTGCTACAGGACAGAACATGTCACATCAGTGGTCATTGTCAAGATTTTGTCTGGATCTCCTTTGAACTGTGGTGCGATTCTGCTACCTTTTGATGTTGCTAACCTTTGCTGGCATGTGCAGGTTTTACTAACGGACGTCTTTGTCCTATCTCCTGTCCCACCTTTCATTGGTTGGTCCCACCATGTCATGCATCATAGTATATGATACCTACGCTACTAGAACATGTCAAGGACCTTGCGGCCCGAACGAATCTGGGATTTGAGTTCCCCTTCAACAAAAACGGTGATGATCCCGGAAGAGTTTGGGTTGTACGGATAGGCCGTCAATTTGTGATAGAATGGGGACGACGGTTCCATTCAGTGAGTTGGTACGCGGATAAACGGGCCCCAGCCCAGTATCAGCTCACCGGGTCGGTATCCTGACCCGTTCTTCACAAGTTGACAATATTATCCTTGGCTATTTTCTATTTTAGTTTGTTTTGAATTTTTCTTTAAATCCAGCATGCATTCATATAGGACTTTGATTTATTGCGAAAGATCATTCAAGCGATTCGATTGTGAAAGCCGTTGTGTTTCAATTCCTACAAATATGAGATATTCCACTCTGAATGAAATACTGAGTTCCTTTGAGACAGCCCTACGCTGCTCTTCCAAAGGAGACCCTTGTTTGGACAGACCCTCAGATATTCCTTTACCTTTTTGACCCACCTTGGCCGCAGCACTTCCACATTGGCTGGTAACTGCTCCCCAAAGGTGAAACCTCCGGTTTATGACCCAGGTACTTCCACACCGAGAAGTTGGTCTTCTTTTGTTTCGTGCCTGAGTGCACATCTCACCCTCCCTTATTTGATCTCCGTCCAAGCAATCGTCAATATTTGAAAGACCTCCTTCAAGGTCGCCTCATTGAAACTTCAGGAAAGATTCCAAACAGTAACGTCACAAGCGTGTCTCATCACACCTTGGCATCAACTTATCAGTCCGCTCCCACTTCATTTCAGTCCACTTCGATACCATTCCACTACGTGTCGCTCCCTTGCAAAGCAGACGCCAAGGCGGGGCAGCTGTAGACACGTCATTCTTGACGTCTCATGAGAAAGTCTCATATTACTATACGACGCCCCGCGATGGCCTACGCATTTCGAATCGCTCGAGTGCTTCCTTTTCCTGAGTCTTCTTCCGCCTTTTTCGGCATCCGGAATCATCTCGTCACGGCATTCGGACGGCATCAACACCAGTCAGACGCATCAAGAGGTTCCGGGACCAAGAAGGGTGTCTGCCGGGCGCCTTCCGACGCCTGATTTAAAGACCCGGGTGGGTCTTAATGGGGGCGTCCAGGCCCCTGGACGCCCCCATCTTTTTAATTTATTTTAATATTTTCTCAGGGCCCAAAATTAAATAAAATATATATATATTAATGGAGGCGTCCAGGCCCTTTTTATTTATTTTTATTTATTTTTTTTATTTTTTCTATGCCAACTGGCATTTTACACATTTTTTATTTTTGTTTTTTTTGATGGAGGCGTCCAGGCCCCTGGACGCCTCCATAAAAACAAAATATATAAAAAAAAGTATAAAATGCCAGTTGGCATACAAAAACAAAAAAAATAAATAAAAAAATATATATATTAATAGAGGCGTCCAGGCCTCTGGACGCCTCTATAAAAAAAAAACAAATAAAAAATTAAAAATGCCAGCCCTATCATAAAACGACAAGAAAACCAATAAAATAACATACTTTTTGAGGCGTCCAGGCCCCTGGACGCCTCCATCAACTCCCTCACGGGCGCCGGCCACCGAACGACGGTTTGTCGTGTGTGAAAAAAGCCAAATTTAGAGACGTCCAGCTAACTGGACGCGCCCATTTCTGAATCACGAGGCGCCGCTCACAAAACCACGCGTTATGTCAAACCGCGTGCGGCCGTCGTCGATTTTCGGTGGACCTGTTAGAGGCGTCCGGGACCCTGGACGCCCCCATAAAAGTATTCTAAAAAAATCAATAAAAATAGAATAAAATATTATTTCGGCCCTGATGGAGGTGTCCAGGGTCCTGGACGCCTCCACCTTCCGGAGCTCTACAAATAGAGGCCCACCCCCTCAGTTCTAGGGGAGCTAAGCAGTGATCCGATAGGCTGCCGGAGCCCAGAGGCTACGGAGTCATTTTTCTAACCCGTGGGGTCTTTTGTAGGTGGAGGTTCTGCCGGCTTCTCGGGTGCCCACGCTCGCGAGAGGAAGATCGTCTTCATCCACCGCGCTTCCCCGTCGTCCCCACGCTGCCGGAGCTCCGCCGGATTTCACCCTCGGCTCATCCAATAAGCCTTTTCTTCCCCTTTTTCTCCATAGTTCTTTACATTCATCATATCGCATCCTCTATCCCCCTTCACAAGGGCGCCTCTTCTCTTATACTTCTTGCATCCATCATCTCATTTTCCTCCTACTCGAGTCCGAGAGGGGTTTAAAAGATAACACCAACCAGGTGTGTGTCTTGCCATCATTTCGTTATTTTTACCGCGAGGATTTGAATACTACACCTCCATCTTTCTAATCCACTTGTCATTTATTTGTCGTTGTTTTGCAAGGGTACCCGAGGAAAGCCCTCTCCGTCGGCCGGCCGGAAGGAGAGGAAGAAGCAACCCGCCATGTCCCGCTCTTGAGGTAGGCGCGATCACTTTCTTATTTTGGGGTCTTTCGGCCCCTGGCGATCACATCTTTTCATCGAGGCCGCGGCGAGTCACTTCCCCAATGGCCGTTTAAATTTCCGTTTCCTATATTCTCTTTATATTTTGTTAAATTCTGCTTATATCATCGAGGCCGCGGCGAGTCACTTCCCCAATGGCCGTTTAAATTTTCGTTCCTATATTCTTTCTATATTATATTATATTTTGCTCATATCATCGAGGCCGCGGCGAGTCACTTCCCCAATGGCCGTTTAAATTTCCGTTCTTATATTCTCTCTATAATCTGTTATATTCTGCTCATATCATCGAGGCCGCGGCGAGTCACTTCCCCAATGGCCGTTTAAATCTCTGTTCTTATATTCTCTTTTATATTCTGCTATATTCTGCCCATATTCTCGAGACCGCGGCGAGTCACTTCCCCAATGGCCGTTTCAATTCTTGTTATTTAATTTCTGCACCATTCCCGTCCCCCCGAGGCCGCGGCGAGTCACTTCTCGCTATGGCCGTTTGAACCCCATATCTTGCTATATTATACTTGTCCCGCTCGCCCCACCGGAGCAATCTCCCGTGGTGGCCCCTTCTCTCTTCTCTATCATTTCTGTGTTGCAGCAAAACAACAAAACAAACAAAAAAAGAGGAGCCCGCGCGCTCTCCGCATCCTCTTCCTCGCACCATCGAACTCCGAACCGCGTGACGTCGCTCACACCAGTAAGATGATTTATTCTTAATAAACCATCCAAAAATTTCATAAGGAACGTTTTATAGCACACCAAATATGGGTTTTTTTGTGTTTAAAAAGATATTTTTAATGTGTAAAAATTCCATTCCAGTAACAAAAATAGATATTTACTGTCATTTTCCAGAGGAATCATGTGCTGGAGTTACTTAAAAATATTAGGGAGATTTTCACCATGATAGGATTTATTTCTATGAATTAAGTGAAATTCTTAGTAATTTATAATTTACTCTAATAATACTAAATAGATCATTTCTTTGGCTTTTTGCATCCAATTAATTTAAGGCATTTCCAGTATGATAAAACTTGTTAAACCAACAGAATAAAATGTTAGTTTATGGAATTGAATGTATTCTAAGATTGTATTTTTCCTACTTATCCTTTCATTCTTAGATTCCACGACTTAATTGTCGTTAAACATTATGTCAAAGTTTAATCCTTCATTTTCTTGTTATTCTGATTTTTGTTAGATCTGTACTTGTTACATTTTAGCTTATTCCTTGAAATTTATTGGCCATATTTATACAAGAAATGTCTAGACAATTGGGATCATCGATCCATAAAACCAATGCCATCGCATCATAAGGGCCCGCTCTGGTCCTGGGGAGAGCGCCCGAAAATTAGTGAGCCCATGGGATGTTAATGACAAGGTGTGGCATTACACCGAGTACTTGACTAGTGTGTGTCTACGACATTTGACCTATTGTTATTCCTTTTATTTGATTATGAATTATTGAAATACTTGCTTGTTGGCCAATTATTATTGTTTCAATTGCTCTTAGTGAATTTCTTATACATGATATTATTGATCATTGGAATTTATTCAATTCTTGACTTTGCAAGACCTTCTACATTGTTCTTGATCTCTTTATTCAATTCCTTCTTCTCTGTTGCATACAACTGGTAATTAAGATGTTAACTACGTAAATATATCGTTATTTCCTACTGAGCGTCAACTCATAGTTGTGTCCCCCCCTTTTTCAGGCTTTTCAGGTGACGCGCTTACCGATGGGGAGGGTCAGGAGTGATCCTTGAGTGCTTTTGTACCTAGTTATTGAGTCAGATTAGTATTTACTTTCAGTTTGATTTTACGTCAGTGTTGTATTAGAATTTCATTTGGAAGACATGTTTGATCGAGTCTTAGCATGTTGGTTATTATAATAAAGTTGGAATTATTTTGATTAATGGAAGTGTTTCTCACTTTATAATTTGTCTAATTGTTTAGATTAGAATTTATTGTTAGTGCTAGCTCGTATCTGACTGTACGCGCCGATTTTCCGCGTCGGGGCATGACAGTTTAGTTGGCATCAGAGCCCTAGGTTTCATATTCCTAGGTTCCCCTAAGTTTAGGTTTCTCATTGCATCCAATAACCCGGTATATCGAAAGGTGTTGTCCGAATGTTAGGCTATGCCTATCGGGAAGGTCACACACTTGCGCGAGTGGTCTTCGGACCGATTATCTCCGCCAGGTACCGAGTTTTTGGTCGTGTCTAGGTGCATTAGAACCTTAACCTTGTAAAAGTCTAGGACCTGACCTGGTGAGATTGGGTAGAAACTTCGGTTAAGTCCATATCTTAATCGCGATATTACCTATCTTATTGGACCTAAGTAATCCTGTTCCTCGTGTAGGCTTTTGCAATGGCAGCTGATCGTGCTGAATGGAGGAACCTGCAGCGCACTGTTCAAGACCTTACTCAGGCCCTACAGCAAGTGGCTCAGGCAGGAGCGGCATAGCATGGCACCGGTGATTTATACCGGAACTTTCGCGGGATGAATCCGCCTAGATTCGCTGGTTCGACCGACCCTGATGAAGCTGAGCACTGGCTTGATGATATGGGAAGGAGTTTTGGAGTCATGCAATGCACCGACCAAGAACGTATTCTTTTATCTACCTTCCAATTAGAACGCGATGCACGTACGTGGTGGGATTCTATCAAGGCGACTCTCGGTGACCGGCAGGTTACGTGGGAAGAGTTCGAGGAATTCTTCAACAACAAGTACTTTTCTGACCGAGTTCAAGAGAAGAAAGCAGCTGAGTTCGCGACTCTAAAGAAACGGAGCTTATCTGTAGCAGAGTATGAAGCACAATTCTCTAGACTATCTCATTTCTACTGAAAAGATGAAGGCGAAGCGCTTTCTTAATGGTTTGAAGCTTCATTATATCAACCAGTTGGCACCTATGGAGATATCAACTTATTCTGAGATGGTAAGGAAGGCGCAAGTTCTGGAGGACACTCTTGAGATGATGGAAAGAATCCATGGCAAAGGCATGAAGAAAGAGCAACCGAAGGAGTTCAAAAAAAGCAAGATCGAACCTAGCTTTATCAAGAAGAGGCCCGCGAGTGGGTCGAGTTTGTGGACCGGAGCAGGCTCATGGAAGGGAAAGATGCCAAAGCAGGAGGAAAAGAAGCATGTCCCTGTTGTACCCTTTAAGGGCGTGTGCAGATATTGTGACCGTCCTGGTCACAAGATGGAAGAGTGCTGGCGCAAGTTGGGCGCCTGTCTACGTTGCGGAAGTAGGGAGCACCGCATCCCAGATTGTCCATTATTATCGGAGCAAGCTACACCGGCGAAGCCTCAGGTCTTCAAGAAGCCGCAAGGCAAGCTCCAGGCACTTCAGGTTGATGAAGCAGACACAGCCGGAGAAGGTGGACTCGTCGAAGGTACTCTCATTATACTCGACAAGCCAGCCTTTGTTCTTTTTGATACTGGTGCTACGCATTCTTTCATTTCTCGGAGATTTGCTAAGTCTTTAGCTATGGAACCTATTTTGATGAGTTCTTCGTTAGCGATATCTACACCTATTGGTTCTAGATTGGCAATTCAGCATTATTATCCTTCTAGCAAGGTGATGGTTCATGAGCAGAATTTACCTGCTGATTTAGTCTGCATGGACATTGTAGATATATATTTCCCCTCTTCTCTCTCTCTCTCTCTCTCTTCACTAAAGGGGTCAAAAGCACACCAAGATGCATGAACAAATGAGAGACAGAAGAGAAAACAGAGCATGGAGCAAAGTACCGTGATCGCCACCAAGATGCCGTACGCGACAGGCACGCCGTACCTTGGAAAATGGGGAGACACTCGCCTTGGTGCAGCGCTGGGGATGAACGGCTCGGTTAGGACCGCTCTGAGGTGAGCGGTCTTACGATAGACCACCCTGGGACGCTGCGAGGGACGCGGGAGGAACTACTGCAGTGAGATGGACGGCGCTTTAGGGACCGCACTCCAGTGAAGGACGGTTGTTAATGCACCGCGCGCGACGTTGAACGGCTGGAGGATGACCGCTCAAGACCTTCACTCAGCAAGTTGAGAAGGGTTCGACCTCCACCCTCTCTGGCCGGCCAGAGGGGATGGGCCTCGTGCTGATTAGATGCTGACCTGCGAAACAACGTAGAGACACAAAAAAAGACACCCAAATTAGACCTTAATGATGCGGTACATGTTCAAACGAGAAGAATTAAGCATGAAAAAATGAAAAGGGGAGTACCTGGGGGGTTTTAAACCCCTAGGGTGACAAAAAACGGGATGGTTGTATGCATGTTATGAGAAGGAGGGGGTACGCGGGTGAGAAACGAAGTATGCAATGAAAGAACACGACAAAACTTATGAACGAAAAACTACGAAGACTGGGCTACTCCCTTGACCGGAGGCTCATGCAGACGGAGAGAGCCTCCCTCCTTGGTGCTGGGTCGCTCAAGAGTGCGGCAGGGCTTCGCCGTCGATCAGAAATCTCCCCCCCTTTCGACGTCCGGCCAATAGGGTCTATTTATAGAGCCTAGAAAGCCAACCTCGAAATTAGGGTTTAGAGCCATTTTCGGGATGAAATTATTGAAGATAAATTGTAGATAATACAATCATCTCTCATCCAGTCGAAACGGCACTTAAAATGGTTGATTATCCACGAGATATCGATAAAAGAAGTTGGGGATAAAACCATGAAAAAAGGATTAAAATCTGTTAAATCGAGCAACCGACAGGATGAACGGTCTTACGATAGACCGCTCAACCAAGTGGGCGGTTACATACTAACCGTCCATACCCGTCGGTGGAAATTCAAATAAACAGCAAATAATCCCAATTATCCCTCGAACTGGCCGAAACGTCCGCCGTGGGACCCTGACTATATGAACGGTTGTATAAAGACCGTTTTATCGTAGAGCGGCACAAACGCGACCGTTTTATCCTGTCGGTGATAATTCAAGATAATTGGATAATTATCTGAGAAAACGGGCGCGCGTAGGACTCTGAGATATAGGCGGTTGTAATAGGCCCGTCCATGAGCGTGAACGGTCCTTATCACACCGCACAAAATCTTGTCGGTGAATACTCAGAAAATCCTCAGAAATTAGCCAAAATGTATGAACGGTCTGGTATCAACCGCCCCAGTCTTGAACGGCTGATGTGGGACCGTTCATGATCTTGGGTACCTCATGTTTATAAAACAGTTCAATTAATCAAAGCCAAGGTCCGATAAGCCTTAAATGGATACGACCTTTACCAAGGAGGGAGGTTACACATAAAAATGGGCCCAGGATGTGCCACAAAAAATGGCCCAACAGATAATGGACGACTTAGGGCATCAATCAATGGAAGTAAGAGAAACGGCTCAACTTATCGGTATAAAACGGGTGTCAACAGATGCCCCTCCTTAACGTCCTCTTTGCAGGGGAGCGAGCGGAGGTGAAGCGGAGGTGACATGGAACATGGAGACGAAGCGGAAATGTAACGGAGTGGACCAGAAAAGCGGGCGTTAAGGTAAAACGACACCCGTTCCTACCAATAAGCGATGAGAATCTTTCGAAAAACCTTGAACCGAGCGTTATGAACAATTGACCAAAAGGCGACGCCAATCTGGAGGGACTAAACTAAAGGAAATCAATCGATAAGACCAACCTCATGGGGGACACAATCCCGCGGTCCAATGAGGGGGCCACAAAAGAAAAAGATGCTAAAGCTCCAGACGGGGATCTTCTAGTCAACCGAACCAAACGAACCGACCAAAGAAAACCTTCAAACTCAGAGTGGAATTAGTTCATCTTACTCGAGCCTCTTAAACACATAGCTGACCATTATCGACGGGACATTTCTTAAGCAAACCATGGGGCATGAAAACTCAAAAGGATGCGTATGATGCATGCTGGGCTAAAACAAAAGGAAATCGTCAAAACAAATGCCAAGAAAGATTAAAATATAACATATTCGAGAGTAATATTGTTAAGCTCGGAACATCAGAGTCAAGATACCGTCCGCTACCACAGCGCGTGGATAGAACCGTCCTCCTCGTGACATCCCAGCTTAACGGCCTATCCGAAGGTTAGGTACATGAGCCTGGATCATCATTGTTTTTGTTGAAGGGGAACATCAGATCCTGGGACACATAAGAAACTTGCCGGCTCTCGAAATAGTATATATAATACCATATAATAATGCAATAAGGGATTCAGGGATAGAAGACCATACCTGACTTACCTGTGCAGGCGAATTGGCGAGACATGGTTGAAGTGACGCTGCATAAGATGATTAAGAGATGTATTTCTAAAGAAAATATTCAATAATCATGATTTAAACACATCAACGAGATATACGGCTGGATTTAAACCGTTCTACCTTCCAAACGGCCCTAAGGTAACCGTATTCATCTGTCATTCAAACATTTCTTTGGGGGCCGGTTGCCAGTGAGGCGCGGTTGGGTCGGAACCGTTTTAATTGGGACGGCTCAATAGGGACCGTTCGTACCCAGAATATCAACCAACTCAGAATTAACGGTTAAGAGAGATATACGGTTAGGAACAAACCGTTCACATAGTGAACGGTCTAACGATAGACCGTTCTTCTCTGGAGCTTCGAAAAAAAAGGAACCCCTTCGTCTCCCTCCACCGTAACCGACGGTGGAAGGGACGAAGGGGCAAACGACGCCCACACTCTCCCTCTCTCACTCTCTCTTCTCAACTCCTCCCTCTCCCTCTCTCAACCTCACTGCACCCCAGCCCATTCGATGACCCGGACGAAGCACCAGTCCGCCAGGCCACGGACCGCCGGTGAGGACTCGCCACCGCCGGAGCAACCGCCACCGCCGCCGGAGGAGGAGGGCACACCCGGGGTGACGATGGAGGAGCTCGCCATCGTCGTCGCCGACGAAGAGGCCCCTGCCGACGAGGAGGAGGTGGCCGGAGGACCACCGCCCGCGGGGGCGGCCAAGAAACCACGGGATCCCGAGGTAGGTTTCCCCACCTTTTCTTCCATTTCAATCGTTTTTAGTTCCATGCATGTTAGTTTTAGGGGCTTAGAGGGGCCTAGGGGGTTGTTTTAGGGACCATAGAGGTCTCCCAGCAGGCTGGGAGGCCTCCGCCGTCGTCGGGGACGACGATGGAAAAATGATTTAACAGAAACCGTACCACCAGAACAATGCGGTCCCAAAAGGACCGCCCCAAACAAACACGGTGCTGGGAGCGCCGTTTACACTTACATAGCCAACGGTTCCTTAAAAACACAATACGGTGAGGGTATCACAGTTCAGAATACAGACGGGCCGTGTAGGTCCGCTCAAACATGCAACCCAGCAACACAATACAGTCCTTAGAGGACCGTTATCAAAACAATACGGTCAGAGGTGGGCCGTTATTCCTTAGGAAGACGGGCAACCGGACGGTTCAGGGTGATCCGTCCATGATAAAAACGGTTATGCATAGCTCGTTCAAACTGGGG